>LTAE01000380.1:5239-42272 GCA_001647135.1 Pontederia paniculata | reverse complement strand
AATTTAAATATGTGTGTGTGGGGGGGGGGGGGGGGGGCAATATTCCTCACCCGGAACCCTCTGCGGGGTAACTATTCCCCTCATCCCTGCCCTTACGGGGAAAAATTCGTCAAAATCGAGGCCACGACCGGGAATTCCTCATGGGGATCCTTGAACTTCGGGAAATATTACCATCTCTAGATACCATTGTTCATGTATTTTGGCTTTACAATCAACGTCATAATTTTTGTCCATTGTTTCCCGTATTTTGCCCCATTTAAATTTAATGTTTAACTAGAATGATCTTTGGACTTCCATACTTCACCATATGATGCCAAAAATGTATGTGTCGTAAAGAAAAATAATTATAAAGTAGCCTAAATTACAGGCATCAATATAGTTTAGACTACCAAATTTAACAGCAGCCTGGATGAGCTAGAAGGTTTTGCAGGTCTTTCCCTTCTCTAGATACCTCATATTCCATTAATTTTTTTTAAGTCATTGGAGAAGTTCCTGGTTTTCTACAAGTCCCGTCACATGTCCATTGGCAGGTTCACATTTGTGTATGATAAAAAATTGGCTCATGTAATTTATTAGTAAGTATTTATTAATTATGGATTTAAGGAGTATAAATAAGTACCTTTTTCACGTCAATGTGTCGGATGCCTCATGCTGAAGTCTTTAATTGTGTGAAAACTCTGTAACATTTGCATTATAAGGTTTCACGAGTACACATTCTATTATTATCTTTGTTTTTAGTGTCATTTGTTACTTTGCATACTTTATCTAATCATGTCCTTGACATCATATATATACAAAGAGTTAATTGATTAAATGGTGAATATCTGCAGAACCAAAACTGAGTAGGCTTGTCTTCTTTTACATTAGATCTTGTTTCCTTATGTTTATTTTTTTCGATAGGAGTTTCCTTATTGTTTTTGTGGTTATTTAGTAATACTATTATGAAAATTTGGAAACTAAGGGCTAAGTCATAGCTCCTCAAAAAGAGAAAAAAAATATGGTCATGGTGCTCCTCTTTTTTGAGGGGATAAAGGATGATTATTTGAGAGTCATAGTGCTCCGCTAGTTGTCATTTATGTTATTATACGAGCCATATTTCCTTGTACTTGATTTACTAATGGAGTTTTTTTTTCTGTGTGGTCTTCATCATATTTAATGAACGAAAGAGAGAATGTTGTGTTTCGCTTCTTTTACAATTTGATAATGGTTGTTTACCTGCTTTATTTTTGGCATTCAAAATTTTTTATTTTGGTTTTCTTTCTGTTACATTGGTCGTCTAGGTTAATTCTTTGTAAAAAAATCTTATCATGCTATATATTTTTTTTTCGGTAAGTTAAGGGAGGGCAACACCCTCTGATTACATAACTTTAATTAAAAAGAAGAAATAAAAGGCATTACTCGGGGTACTGACACCCCTACAATATCGCAAAAATAAATGGACCAAGGCTCAATGGTGGAGTGTGAAGCTCGGTTAGTCCAAGCTCGTGTGCAGCCCCTTGTCGAGCCAGAAAGTCGGCTGCTCCGTTGGCCTCTCTAACTACCAGCTTGATGTCCACCATCCAATCACGCCGCAACAGTGGTAATATGGAAGTTACCAATGGTTCGATATGATCCCCTGGTCTCCTCGCACCTAGCAAAAAATCCACCGCTTCCTTACAGTCTGACTCCAAAATAAGCTTCCTAAAGTCTTGCTTCCAAGCATGGGTAAGGCCAGCTTTGATTCCGATGAGTTCTGTGATAATGGGTGTTGCATGGCGAATTCCTACAGTGAAACCAGACAGCCATTGTCCTTGAATGTCCCTTATTAATCCTCCCGCTCCGGCCAATCCACCTTGCTGAAATACTGCGCCATCAACGTTAAGTTTTACCCATCCTTCTGGTGGGGGATGCCACCTAACAAGGTTCACTTCCGTGCCTCTCCCTTTACTTAAGGCTTCAACTCTGACCGCCATGATGAAACTCTCTGCTGCTCCTAAAATGTCTCCTACAAGGTCTCTCGGGATTCCTTCGGCATTTTGGAAAGTCACTAAATTTCTCCAATGCCAAATGCGCCAGCAAGCCGTCCCAAATACCGTGGCCCATGATGGTTCCCCTTGTGCTCTGCTCGTTCGTTTGAGGTTGAGCTGCAACCATGTCTGCAAATCAACACCAAAAAAAATATCATGATCTCTAATAGAAATTAGTTTAAGCCATATATGTCTCACCCAGCAACAGTCCCTTAACGCGTGAATGATTGATTCCTCCACATGTTGGCATCGCGGGCAATGTCCTGAAGGTGATATGTGCCTTCTTAGTCGTTCTCCGTTGGTCATTAGTCTCCCGTGTGCGGCTGTCCACAAAAATGTACGTATCCTTTGCGGTCCCTCCCATCGCCACACATTCTTCCATAGAGGATTTCTTGAGTTCCAGTTGTGTTCTTCCAGTAGCTTGTATGCTGATTTGATGGAGAACATGCCAGAGCTTTCTTTTGTCCAGCAGATAGTGTCTTGGTGTCCGTTTCTTGTGTTGCTGAATGCAATTTCTAGCAGTGTTTGGGAAGGAAGGAACCTTTCGAATTCTCCCCATGTCCAATTGTCCTCGCTGCCTCTCATATCTGAAATAAATTTTCCTTTCATCTCTTGTGGTATCACTGCTACAGCTTCGTCCATAAGGCAATCATGACCTCTTAACCATCGATCTTTCCAAAATAGAACATTTTCACCAGAGCCTACCATCCATTGTGCTCCATGTTTAACTTTGTCCCATGCCTGAGTGATCGATCTCCATAGCCAAGAGTCTGTGCTAATTGAGGTTAGTGTCATGCCATGCTTACACCTATTTTCATACTTCCCTTTCAACACCCTTGACCACAAGCTACCAGGTTGTGAGAAGAGGTTCCATCCCAATTTTGCTAGGAAAGCTGTGTTGATTGAGCGGATATTTCGTAATCCAAGTCCTCCGTGCTCCTTTGGTTGTGTGACAGTGGACCATGCCACATTGTGAATCTTCCTTTGTTCAGGCTTGTGACCCCAAATGAAGCATCTGCACCATTTATCAATTTCATTGCATACCCCTTGCGGCAGCGGCATGGTTTGCATCATGTGCGATGGCATCGCTTGCAGCACAGATTGAGTAAGCGTTGCTCTCCCTGCAAAGGACAAGGTGCTTGCTGCCCAGCCACCAACCCAGTTTTGGATTCTGTTGACCAAGCGTTGGAAGTGATTTTTACTAATTCTCCCATGAATGATGGTTACCCCTAGATATCTACCCATCGAAGTTGCCGGTGTGAAGGGACACTGCTGCAACACATCACTTCGCGTAAGTAGAAACTGATTTCGAGAAGAAAATTAAGGACTTTGCAGCATTCACCTTTTGTCCTGATATTGACCCGAACTTCTCTAATATCTCTAATATTACTCTCATCTGATTTGAGGAAGCCTCGGCAAATAAAAGCAGGTCGTCCGCAAACATCAAATGTGATATTTGGGGTCCATTTCGTCCTGCTCGAATGGCCTTCCAATTTCCTTGTTCTACCTCTTGATTTACTAGGTGAGTGAAGCGTTCCATGCAAAGGACAAATAAATATGGTGACAAGGGACATCCCTGTCTTATTCCTCGCCCCATGCTAAAGCCATCGGTTGGTGAGCCATTGCAAAGAACTTTCATCGATGGTGATGAGACACAGTCCATAATTGCGTGGATAATGTTATTTGGGATGCCCACGGCATACAACGTATCAGCTACAAAAGGCCACTCTAGTCTATCATATGCTTTCTCCAAGTCTATCTTAATGGACATAAATCCATGTTTTCCTTTCATACGACTCATTGTGTGTACTAGCTCCTGTGCTATCACGATGTTATCTTGAATATTTCTGCCAGGCACAAAGCTCACTTGATTTGGAGACACAATGTCAGCCAGTATTGTCCTTATCCTGTTAGCTATCACCTTGGCGACCAATTTATAACATACGTTGCATAAGCTTATAGGTCTAAATTCTTTTAAATTTTCTGGTTGCTCCACCTTTGGAATAAGAAGGATGTGAAATTAGAATTTAGAACGATCCATATTTTCAGGATAATGTTATTCTTTTTATTCAGATGAACAACAGTAAAAGGAAGACACAGAAGGGCCAGATTTCTGCATGTTATTGAAACTATTTTTGTTGTCTAGACTCTTGATCTAACTGGATATTGTGTTTTCCCAGAGGCAACAACCAAGAGCAAATTGGCAGCCTTGAATGAAAAGCTTGATACCTTAGAACGGCATCTTGAGGTTCTTGAAGTTC
Organism: Pontederia paniculata; assembly: GCA_001647135.1. Classification (NCBI taxonomy): domain Eukaryota; kingdom Viridiplantae; phylum Streptophyta; class Magnoliopsida; order Commelinales; family Pontederiaceae; genus Pontederia; species Pontederia paniculata. The sequence continues at coordinate 38,005 of LTAE01000380.1, read as the reverse complement.
AAGTTAGCAGTGCAACAACGAATCCATCTGTTTTTAATTGACATGTCCTTGATGACCGATGTTGTATCTATGAACTTGGTACTTTGGAAATTGCAAGTTATCTCTTGGCTCTTGTCCATTTCTTTTGCATCTTTATGCAATAACGCATTGATGGTTAATTTAGTATCTAGATATTATTGTGTATCTAACTGATTCCCAGGATTTCTATATCTCTTAAAGCATAGAATAGAAACAGTAAGAATAGAGATTTTGTATCTTGAAAGTGTTTGTGGCTGGAGGGATGCAAGCCTTTATGGAAATGTTGCGGCTCACTTAAGCAATATGTGTTTAAATTTAAAAGTTCAGTAGTAATTTGGAGTTCCTAATGTTAAATTCTCAAAATAAAAATTGTTGAATTATCATTCCAAACGAAAATAGTTAACACGTGAACCTTTATGTGTATGTGTGTGTTTCTCTTCTAATATTTTCTCTTTTTTTTTCGTTTATTTGTTAACTACAAAAAACCATCTAAGGCTTAACTTTATTTGACATTAATAATAGATAGCAGGTTAAGAGCGCAAGAGATTTATTTAGTGGATAATAATTAATTAACTACTATCAATTAGTATTTAGCGACTTAATAAAGCAATAATAAGAAAGTATTTTATCAATATAACGGTTAATTTAATTGATAATTATAAAATGTTATGAATATGATAAATTATTTAATTTCTAATATCATGTACTTTCTTTAAAAAATAATTTATAATTAATTAATTCATAATATTTTTAATTAAATTACGTGTGCATAAATAAAAAATCTAAGTAAAAATTTTATATGTACTAATATTAATAATATTTAGAATATAACAAATAGTTATATTATATACATAACTAAAATACAAAAAGTTCGATAAAAGATGATGACCTCTAAACTTTGTCTAGTACAAATGTTCAATCTCTATTTTTTATTCACTAAATTTTAATAAAAACAACCTGCTATTCAATCCAATTTGACCTCTAAACTTTATTTTTTGGATTATCAAATAGAGTTTTATAAAATTAAAACTATTCATTTGAAAGAATCCTAATTCCGCTATTGATATTTTTTTCCCTTGATTTTTATTTTCAAAAACGATTGAATTATATCGATTATCAAAGGTTAAGAAAGACATTAGAACCGTCAAAACAATCAAACAAAATATAGTATAAACCGAGTATTAGTTGAGATTAAAAAAAATTACAGCTGTTTCTTTATGTTATTTGAGGACTCAACTTCGAGTGCGAGTAAAAGAGAAAAAAAACTCAGGAGGGTGCAAGTTTTCAATCCAATAAATACTCCTGGTTGAATCAAAACTCTGAGCTATTCACTTTGACCTAATATTTTTACTCCATCGTCGAATCCCTTAACCTAATTTTTGCTCTACAAATTTTGGTCTCTCTCTCTTTCTGCATTGTTCAAGATCGAGAGCACTCCTCGTCGCCATGAAAAGAACCATCACAGCTTCTCCTCTGCCCGTCCCTCGCAAGATACCTCGACGTCGCCGCAGCGCCGCGGTCCGTAGCCTCAGCGACCTCCCCGACGACATACTTTGCCATATCCTCTCTCTCATGCCCTCCAAGTTCGCCGTGCAGGCGAACGTCCTCAGCCGGAGGTGGAGATGGCTGTCCTACGAAGTCGACGACCTCGACCTCGACGACTTCAGCCGCTGCCGCGACCTCTATAGGAGCGACGAGCTGGCACCCGGCGCCATGGCTGCTCTCGAGGACTTCGTAGAGGGGTCGGTGCGCCGGCGCGGCGGCCGCGCAATCCGGAGCCTGCGGCTATCCTTCTCCACCTTGCGCGACGACCACCCCGCCTACGACTGGATCGCGCGCGCCGCCCGGGGCGGCCTCGTGCAGGAGTTCCGACTGGACATCTCCTCCGAAAGCCTGGACGACCACCTCGAGCTCCCCGACGAGCTCTTCGTCTGCCCGTCGCTCAAGTCCCTCAGGCTGAGCAACATGGAGTTGCTGCAGCCGCTGAGCTTTGCCGCATTGAGGTCGCTATATCTGTACAAGGTCGGGTTCGGCACCGAGCTCTACAAGCCGCCCGATGACGGCGTCTGGGACCGGAGACAGCCATGGGAGCTCCTTTGCCCTTCCCTTCTTGAGGAGTTAACCATCGATTCATGCGAGTCCGACGGCCCCAGGCTCCAAATCAACTCTTCAACGCTGAGGTATTTGTCAATCCAGGGTTCATCGTGCTTTGATGACATCTACGTTGCCGCAGAGAAGCTGCAAGAGCTGCAGGTGCGGTGCAGGTATGGACGTTACTTGTACGTCTCAGCTGGGAGGCTGGAGAGCTTGAAGTGGGTGCAATCCCTGGTTGAAGTCGTTCGCTTTGCGCCCAACTCCATCTCGGCGTCGATGAGGGCCTCCATTAGCATCCCGGCCATAACCGGTGATGCTGCAACTACATGGCGCAGTCTGGTCAAACTTCTGCATGCTGTCCATCCAATTCGTACTTTGGCCCTGAACCATCTCTGCATGAACGTATGCTAAGCTAATCTATCACTCTTCTTCATAAAATTATCTTATAACTTCGTGATATATCATAATTAAGATGAGACACGAGAGCTATTAGTTTCGAATTTAATTGAATCAGTAGAATACTAATAATTTGCGACCACCTCTAAGATAGAACACAAATGGAAAATAATAGAAAGAGTTAATTAGTAACAATTTCATCAAACCCTGTGAAAAAGGTGATGTACATTAATTATTACATGCGTGCTCGTTTCTTTTACTGTATGCATGCTAATTCGTTTTATGTATGCTTTTCTTGTTATAATTATATATTTGTTCTCATGCTTATAGCTGCTGTCTTCTCACCGTTGCAAATCTAGAGAAGTTATACCAATGTTTATGAACGTTCGCCAGTTGATGCTGCACACACCAATGTACGACGGGTCCAACAAAATGGTCATAAAACTACTGCACAAGTGCCCTCGTTTAGAAGTGCTGGTCATCAAACACACAATTGTGAGTAGGCTTTATAAATCACAGTGACATTTTTCATATTCTTCCGAGCTCTTCCTTATTGCTTCAATTAATTGTTCGCAGTTCTCATGTTGGGTCGAAAATGATGAAAGTCATAATCCGAACAAGAGATTGGATCATTTGCCCAAGGAACTGAAGAAAGTTGAGATGTTGGACTTCTCCTGTTGGGAAAACGAGTTTGAGATCGTGTGTTTTCTGCTTCAACGTTTTAGTTCTTTGGAGGAGATGATTGTTAATGTCGCGCGGCATCCATGTGATGCAAAGCTCAAGTTTCAAGCAAGAAAATTACTCGACTTCCCAAGGGCTTCCTCTCGTGTCAAAATCTCCATTCTTTAATACTTGAATAAAGATCGAGGTGCAATTTTACACATTTTTGCTGTTCAGATCTTATATATATTAATTAAGTTTGAGAGAAATAATATATATATATATATATACATATATATAAGAAATAAATGTGTATTGCACTTAAAAAAGTAACGATATTTTTTTGTATAAATATGTGCTGCACAAGTATATATAAAGCAGGCGTATTTTCGTTCTAGCTAACAAGCTTTGGCACCATGTTTCACTTTTGTCCTGCTGCCGGAACAGTACTGTAAACAATCATGCTTACAAATTTTACAGATTCGTAAATTATCTTTTAGCATGCAGAATATGTGTTTGTTTCTCGCGAATGTATTAGACTAAGGATATATTATGACATCCATTCATTCACATATATATGTAGCTGTGCTGCATTTACAATTCCGCGTGTGCTATGCATTCATCTACTTTTGCGGATAATCAAATTTGATCGACACAAATAGTTGCAAATAATTTAATTATATCTTTGTCGAATTTTTCAAACACTAAATTAGTCGGATGCTAATAACTCATGAATCCATCTTGAAAGTATATCATACCCTTACTTCACTAAACTGATTCAGGCACGTCCAAATCCAGCTCATTTTTCCTTTAGGGCTCTTTGGAATGGTTAAACTCTACCATTTTACCCCCAAAAAAATCTACTGTTGCGGATGTAACAGCTAGTAATTGTTATTTGAGACCTTTGGTTTAGATCACAACCAAATATACATTACATTTCCTGCTGTCAAATGTATTTGATGCTATGCATACTATGAAATACAATTGCTTCACTAAATAAAATGCATGTAAAGCCAACAGCCCCAACAAAGTGGAATGCAAAAGCTCTATATTAATATTGTCTTTCTGCTAAAAGTAATTGATGCCAAATGAACAAACAAACTAGACAACGTACAGCCAAGCAAGCGAAACAAGCTCTCCCTAAATAAGGTCATCAAACCATGCATGCGAACTAATTAACATACTAAAAGAGTGAATCCACAAGCGAGCAATGCGATCAACTCCAGCGACGCCGGCGCCACTCCAGTGAGCCACCCGGATGCAGTGTGGACTGCTCCATTCGCATGGGAGGTTCCCGGCGGGGAGGGGTTCGCCGTCTCGTTGCCGCCCGACGGCGAGCCTCCAGGCGCGTTGTCGTCTGCATGGCTCATCACCTTTATGATCATCTTCTGTCCCCGCTCGCAGTGTCCGGAGACGCCGCTGATGAAATAGAACGTCCCGGACCTGTCCAGCTTGAACTCGGTGTCGCCATTGTTGGAGAAGAAGAGGGGATGCAACGACAGGCAGCTCTCGTAGTCCTCCTCCATCACCACCATCACCGAGTCCTTGCCATACTTGAATTCTAATCGAAACACAAAAAAAAAAAAAAAAAAAGAGGAAGAAGAAAAATGGAAGAACCACAAATTAATGACGATTCATGCATGAACCAAGAATTACTGTTTAAGATGAATGCACGATGGTGAGGAGGTTTTGATGTATAACTTACTGACGCTGTCGCCGACCTTAAACCTGTTCCTGGAAGCCCAGTGGTTGTAGAAGTTGTTGTCCTTGGAAGACGGCACGATCCATCCAGTTTCGTCGCCGACGTCGAAGTCGAACGCTTGAGAAGACAAGATGCAGCAAAGGAGGAGGAATAACTTTGAGGAGCTTGCTAACTGAGAGGCCATGATTGAGGTAGCTTACTGTTCGAATGTACAGCTCTTCCTCTGTATTAGTTGAACTTTTTTGGAGGACAATGCAGAGAGAGAGACTAGGCTAGCATGCATGCATGCAAACAGAACGGGGCAAGACATTATTAAGCATTTGGAGAGAGAGAGAGAGAGAGAGAGAGAGAGAGAGAGTCGTGGGGTGGAGTTAATTAGTTACTAGGAGACATAGTGGAGTTGGCGCGGAGAAAATGGTGGCGAGTGGGGAGCGGTTTCTCTCAAGGCCGACGTGACCATGTTGCATGAAACATTTTGTTAATTCATTACTTTTCAACCGATAATTAAGTTTAACTAGCATAATTACATAATTAATTGACAGAGTTATATTTAGATACTCAGTGAAAGTAGTAAGGGTGTGTTTGGTTGGAACTATTTTGTAAGATTTCTTGGAATATATGGAGGAATGTTATTTAGTTGGGAATTGATTAACTAAGTAATTTAGTTGGGAATCTAAGAGGAATGAGATTCCACCAAATCAAAAAAATATCATTCCTCTTAAAAAGTGTGATAATCTTTTAGATTACCATGCATTATAAATTAAATTTTTTTTAGAAAAAAAATTCACCTCTAAAAAAATTTATAATATTTTCTCGTTTATAATCTATCATTTCTTTTTTCTTTAATAACATTCTCTCTCCTCTATTTTTTTTTCTTTCAACATCATCATTTTCTTTTTCATAGAATATTTAATTTTCTCTTCGCTCTAATAATTCACTTTCTCTCTTATAATCTAGTCTCATAATTTTCTCTCTCATCCAATTTTTTCATTTTTTCTTTTGTAATATCATACTTTGTCTTTCATATAATATTTTACTTTCTCCTCCATTTTTCTCATTTTTCTTTTAGGCAACATATCACTTTCTCTCTCCTATAATATAATCTCATAACATTCTCTCTACTCTAATTTTCTTATTTTTTTTCTCTTTTTTAATATTTCACTTTCTCTCTCCTCCATTTTTTATTTTCTCTCTTATGTTATATCTCACTTTCTCTCTCCTATAATATCATCTCATAACATTCTCTCTACTCTAATTTTCTCATTTTTTTTCTCTTTTTTAATATTTCACTTTCTCTCTCATAAAATATTTTACTTTCTCTCTCCTCCATTTTTTTTTTTCTCTCTCATGTAATATCTCACTTTCTATCTCCTATAATATCATCTCATAAATTTCTCTCTCCAATTTTCTAATTTTTTTTCTTTTGTAATGTCTCACTTTCTCTCTCCTATAATATTTCACTTTTTCTCTCATCCATGTATCTCATTTTCTCTCTCATGTAATATCCAATTATCTCTCATACAATATAATCTCGTAACTTTCTCTCTCCTCCAATTTTCTCATTTTTTTTCTTTTGTAATGTCCCACTTTCTCTCTCACATAATATTTCACTTTCTCTCCTCTATTTTTCTAATTCTTGTTACTCATGTAATATCTCACTTTCTCTCTCCTATAATATTTTACTTTCTCTCTTCTATAATATAATTTCACAATTTTTCTCTCCTTTAATTTTCTCAGTTTTCTCAAATATAATATCCTACTTTCTCTCTCATCTATTTCTCACTTTATTTCATATAATATCTTACTTTCTCTCTCCTATAATATAATCTCATAACTTTTCTTTTCCTCCAATTTTATTATTTTCTCTCTCCTATAATATAATATTTTATCTCCACAAATATATTTTTTTCTCTCTTCTATACTCTTTTACTTATCTTTTCTTTAACATTATAACTTTCTCTCTCCTTATTTTTTTTATTTTTTCTCCTCTAATATCTCACTTTTTTCACTTTCTCTCACATAATTCTCATCTTTTCTTTAATCTCCTCTCTTTTCATACAAATAAATTATAAAATTAAGTTCATTTTAAATAGATTTCGACTTCGAACCAAACGTGACAATATTAGATTGGTAGGAATATGATTCCTTAGAATCACATTCCATGAAATATTATGATTCCAAGGAATATTATATTCCATCAACCAAACACACTCTAAGAGTTAGTAGACATGATTACGTGAAATCTTTAATTTTATAATATCACTTTGCTCATTATTTTAATTACGAATTCGATGTTGATACTTAAGAAATCCTGAATGAATACTTAAGAAAAAATTATTATTCCTCCAATATGTTTTTTTGCTATAAAACTTATAGATATCTTAATATAATTTCGTCAATTAATTATGTCATTCAGTCGATCAATCTTTTTTGGGCAGTAGCACGTGCTAAACAAATGTGCTGTTAAAAATTATTTTACAGCGTACATATTGCGATGAAAACTAGATACACACTACATTATCGTACATTATGTACAAAATGATGTTTCACATAGCATGAATTTTCGTGACTTGCCGCTCGTATTTAGAAGAGCAGAAACTTTAGCAATTTTTATAGCTAATGCCATCCATTATTTTTATGTTTGATAAATCAAAAGTCTATTAACCCCAAACTTTATTTCTAAAAAATAATAATGAATATTTGGACAGTTCAATTAAAGAAAAATTGAAGATATTTTCTACTTATGTTAGTTATCTTTTCAATCAAAGAATGTTAAATCAATGGTAGATGTTAAAATTTTCTCTTCTAATTTTATTTATTCTCCATCATACGATTGAAGTATAAAATATTATATATCATTTAAATCTATAACATTCTATTAATTATGGAGTATCTTCTTGAATTCTTTAATTAATGATTCAATATCTTATTCTGGAATCTGGGCTAGCTGATGAGCTTCAGCCGTTTTCACAAAACTTAATTATTTTCTAAAAAAAGTATATGCATAACAGAATATTATAGATTTAAACAATATATAATATTTCACAATTATTTTTGTATGCAATATCTAATGTCATTTCAATTATCTTATAAAAAAACATATCAACACTTAAATTAGTAAACAAACAATAGAATTACCTGCGATCAACATTAGTAATTTATATTATTATAATATTAACACTTTTCTTCAAACCAATAATTTAATTTCGGGAGGGGGACCAAACTATATTATAAAAAACTAAAAAAATTGAATAATTTAACCATTTATAATTGATTGAAGGAGGGTGAATCTTTGTTTGACATTAAATATAGTAAAAAATAAAATTTTAGTTCAATCAAAACATAATTCCTAAACTAGTATTGGACTTCTTAGATACGGGGTTTGGATCTGTTCGGGCTAAGCCTCTTCCACGCAGCCCAACATTCTATCTCTTCCACTTCTGCTTACATTTATTTTGTTCACAAAAATAACAGAAGAAATAAGAATTTTTATAATTCTTTGTTTTAATTTTATCTTTCGTTCATGAAAATCCTGCATCTAATGGTACGATTGAATCCTAGTAACAATTTTATTTTGTTCTACACTAAAAAAAATTACATTAAATCATATTTTGACAGCAAATAAGCTTATTTAGATATATATAGTTCCTGACTACTAATTCCAAGTGCATCTTAACCGACATTATTTTTTTTATCTAGTTTTTAACTCTAAACGTATCAACATATCGCATGAAAAGAAAGAGCGTGAAGCAATAATTTATCTTTCAATTTGAAAATTGAAATAGTATTTTTTATTTATATCCTCTTTTTGTTATTGAAAAAGAAATAAAATAAAATTTGATTCTTTCCACATGAAATCAAACCATACTTTGTTTTGTAACCCTACATAGTGCATACCTTCTTTCTTCTAAAATATGACCTGTCTTTGGATCTATCACCAAACTATTCCAACCTTTCCACGCTACAATATTATTAGCATTTCTGTTAACATTTTAATTACTTCCTATTATTTATCCCATTACATTTTGAACATGTATTATCATTCTACGTAAACAATCTACAACTTATGCATTACCAAGATAAAATATGTATTCTAAAAGTTCTTGTCACAATTATTGATACTAAAAGACAAGATGTTTGATTAAACAAATAAATTAGAATAGAAATATTTTTTAAAAAAGAAAACTACTATATGAAAAGCTTTATTTGTTTTTCTCCTAAGTTGCAAATTGTGTTGAATATGCTACCACGCACATGAAACTATATGATATATTATATATTGATCCATTATTTGGCAATCAATTGCATGTCGTCCTCTATGTGCGGTCATGGAAGAGCCACTGCGTTACAAACGTCTAACGACCGAACACGTACCATTCGCACCGCATCTGACAACATGCTCAAAACGGATAATAAAATATATTAAGTATGTTATTATTTGCATATATCCCATGCTTCCTTTACTTGGTCTCCTCGTGCACTCATAGTGTGCTCATTTATTCTTATCACCTCTGGCATTCATTATTATTTCTATGCATGAGTTGTCAAATTGTTATCACAAATGGGGATTGCAAAGTTTTCTCTTGTTTGCTTTTTCTCCCAAATCCACTGGTCAATGGATCGAAGGAAAAAGTGGGCGGCCTTGTCTCATCTCTTTCTCCTTTTTTTTCCTACCAATGATTAAATTAATTTTGTATATAATAAACTCGTACACCTCTCTTTTGTCAAAAGAAAAGTAAAAATATCATTTTCAATATTTTTATACTTTTGAGATAGTTTATATTCATGGGTAGATATGATTCAGTTTAAACTCAAAATCAGTATGAAAAAATAATAATAATAAGTGCGTCAAGCACAATCTTCATCAAACGATTATATATATGTATATATACTCATGTTTTTTTTTCTTTTTTTAATATCTTTTATAGTTATAATTTAGGAGTCTCCTAATAATATTTAAGAAATACAGTAGCAACATACTATATCATAAAAAATGACAATATTATTATGAAAGATTAATAATTCCTATATGCTTTTAAAAGTTTAAAATGACAAATATAATAATTATTTATTATGTAAATATTTTATTAGCATCGTCAAAAAATTCTTAAATAATTACTGATGAATATATAAAAAATAAAAAAAAAATATGTAAGATTGTTTGACGCTCGAATGATTGTAAGCTCCAAAATTTTTTTTATATTAATAGTTTAGGTGATTAATGGGTCTAGATGAAGGCTATAAGACACTTCTTGGAAAATAAATATAAAGATAATGATATTTTTAATCATTCGAACTTTCATGATAACTAGTAGCTCAATTAGTTCAACACACTTTAACAAAAAATAATGGAATGAGTGATTTGTAAATATTAATGTACAAATCATTAGGCTAATGTCTAAAATATTGAGTAAGTCAATATATTATTGTTTAATAGGTATGACAAATGTGATATTTTGAAATGTTTCAAAAATCAATATTTAGGAGTAACTATTAATCCTTCGAAATGTACTTTTAAATATACTCTTAAAATATTTTATTATTAATTAATATTTGTCTAATATACTTAAACTTTACAATTTTGATGTTTATTATTATTTTAAAATGTATAATTTTTTTTGGTTTGAATAAAACATTACTAATGAATTGTTAATACAATAGAGTTAAATTGTATTACATTATCATATTAGGATATATATAATAATTCAAATTATCCAAATAATTATTATATATTTATAATCATTCATTGACTAATTCGAAGGATCATTTACCAAATATTTAATAATTAACTAACTAAAAATTAATCGCTTTCAATTATTAATTATTCATAGTAAGAGCTGTGTATCATTTGTTTGCAATATTAGGATATTTTTATTTTATTATTTACTTGTTTTTTTAACGATTTTCTTTCATTTATTAGGCCTTCATAATTTTTGTTAAAAATAGGGGCATAATTATCATTTCCTAATAATATCTTATAGTTCATTTTGTTAGTTGAAAGGAACAAAAGAACCTAATATTATGAAAACAAGCTCGCTTAAGTTCTCAAATTTAGTTTTCTTATGCGAATAGTTATAAAGAATAATTAGTATAATAAAAAAATAATTAATTAGAGCTTAATCTTTAAATTAAGAAAACACTTTCAATATAAAAAGTGATACTATTTTTCTTACTCAAACGAAATAATTAATGTGCTATTTATTTAAATAAGTAATATCATATTACATATTTTGTTAGATTATTAGACTTATTGTGGATATATTTTTTTTTATAAATTATTAGATCTACCATATATATATAATCCTACTGTAGTAAGATATTATTAGCATTTTTATTGAATTTTATTTTAGAATTACAACAACTTATAAATAATTATATAATATTCTCCTACTTTAAAAGAAATTATTTAATATGAATACTTTGACTATGGGATAAAAGTCTCTAAAGATTCCATTTCACTTTATGTCATCTCAAATATTTCATCTGAAAAGGGGAAGATGTTGACCCTACGCATCAATATTAGACGGCGAATAGCTAATCGTAGAAGAACCAAAAGCAATATTGTTCATATTCTCAACTAGGAAGAAACTTTGATGTCACGCTTCAATAACTCATACGCCAAACTTAAAACATACGCCATGGATAAAATCTTTGGACATAATGGATAGAACAACATTTAAGTCAGAAAAATGAATGAAAACCTAATAAGCTAATTTAATTAATGAAAGATTATCTTCTAGAGATGCAAATGATATAATATAAATATGGAATCTATCTACTATTTTCGCTAAGTAAACTTCTTACAATTTAAATTATCATATTCAAATATAATTATTTTTTTAGAAAAACTATTTTAAAATTTCAAATTCGATCACAAATCATTCAGGTCTATTTATAAAATCATAGTAGACAAATTATAAATCTTTTACTATCTTTTTAAAGAGATTATGAATTTTATAATTCATATAGTGTCACGAAATTACAGTTCACGAGGAATAAATTAACGTTCATTTAACCTTTCTAAAATTAATATGAAGATATCAATAAGCGTTAGGATAAAATGATCTTCTCATTTTTTAAAAAAAATATATTGAAAATAAGACGAATTCAAAAAAAATAGTCTATAATTATTAGGTAAAGATCGATGACGTTTATCGAAAGTGGCAATGGAAAAATAAATAACGTGAAAATTTTACATCTATTTTTTCTATATAATTATTTTTTATGGTGACACTCTATTAATGTGTACTTATACATCTTGCCACTATAATACAAACCATAAATTTGAAGAACACAAGCTCTTAATATATTGTCAAGGTATCTTAGAGGACCGTGTCAAATATTATTTCCTTAATCAACGTCCATCCACGTGAAGTCGTATATTTTAAGACTGCCGTCTTTTAAAAAGAACTATAAAGTAAATAAAAAAATATCTCGAAAATAATCCGATGAGCCTTGCACAGGCGAAGTGGGCCCTCTGACTGACATCAGGGCACGAGGCGGCCACTCGGTTAAATTTTAACCCAATTTTAAACCGAAAACGACGCGAGTAGTTGAAGAAAAAAAGATTCCATAATTTTTTAATACTTTCTTTTGGATAAAAAAGTCTTAACATAAAAATACGTTATTTTAATGTACATATAAATATTATATATTTATATTAAATTAGATGTGTTATTAATAATTTTAAAAAACTTATATTGATAAAAAATAATGTTTTTATATTATATTCTCAACACTTTCATTGTGAATCGATGATAACTTTAATATAATTCAAAGTTCATACAAAAAACAATTAAGAAACCTTTTTTTTTATATGAGCAAAAAATTTAACTTAAATCTTTGATTCTTATACATATTAAGGATGTGTTTAGCATGTACAAAATAGCGATTGAGATAGAGGTTAACGATTGCACCGCTAAACAAACTGTTTGGTGAAGCAATTTTGACAATAACGTTTGACGATTAACTAGAGGTTCCCCGTAGGCTAACTTGATTAACGTTTAGAGGGTAGAGGGGTAGAGGATAAGTTTTTTATTTCAAATTTATCATTTTTTAACATACACTATATAAATGTTATTATAATTAAGATAAATTCTTATTTTCATATATAATAATTATTTATATTATTTATAGGATAGAAGCTATCATTTATAAAATATATTTTCTTTTGCTAGATTTTTATTATTTGAATAACTATTTATATAAAAAATTTCAATATAAAATAGACATAATATATATATATATATATATATATATATTTATATATATTATATATATATATATACTAGTAATTGTAGTATATACTAATAAATTATCATAATTATCAAACTGATGTAGTGGATAAGTGGTTCTGACTCTTATCAATAGGTCCAGAGTTCAAATGTTGACCCCTCTCAACTTTTTATAATTTATTATTATATATTTTAGTCCTCATAACTTTTCTTCCTCGGTTTGTCCCTGTATTAAATTAAATGTGATACCAATAATTTTAAAGACTTGTTTAATTCAAAATTTTGATGTTGTTTATAATAATATTTTTGTGCAAGTTCTTTTGTTATGATTAAAAGATTTTATACGAGTGTTTGATTAAAATAAAAATAGAAAATATTAAATTTATATATTTATTAAAATAATATAATAATAGCACTTTATAAATATAATAATATATATTATTTATTGCTCTTACACTTTCATATTAATAAACAATTAGATTAATATAATATATATATATAGATTAATTTGATATATAATTATTATCATTATAAGTTACTAATCCGATGTTAAATAAATTAAATAATATATTAATAACAAAGGATAATTATAAAATCATCTTAATTATTTGTTTGAATATATATTCACTATCTAATATAATTAATATTTTCTATTAAACTAGAATATTAATCATCTTATTTGTTAATTAAACATTATTTTTAACTATTAAAAATATTAAAAGAAATGGGGGGAGCGACTTGTTCCTACCTGCATGGCTGCATCTAACATCATTAATGATATTGTCTATTCTATATTTTTATTCTTGCTCTCATTTGGCATCATCCATGAGAATAAGATGGTATTCTTCACCTTATTTCGATAGACTAAAAATTTAAGCTCATTATATTTATATTTTTAATATTTTTTTTCACACCTTGAGATTAATAATTTAGATATTAATCATAGAAAAAATAATATTTGTATATTTATATTTTTAATATATTTTTTTCATGTGTGGATTATTGATAATTTTTATCTAATCCAAAGTTCAATACGTAGACGAAATACCATAATAAATTGAATATGCTACTAACAATTATAAAATATTAAGATAACATCTTTATATTTTTAATTTAGCCCAAAATTTAAACACATAGATAATTAAAAAAAAAATTTTAATACGAACAATATTAAAATTTAAAACTCAATATCGTTAATATTATATTAAATTAGACGTGCTTATTAATAATTCTTCTATATTTATATTTATAACAAATTACAGTATTGGGATCATGTTTTTATTGGCGACTTAAAATCGATACGGCGTAGTATAATAAGAGTTTTAAATGTTGTAGATTGAATAATTTTAAAATTCATCATTTATTTATTTTTATATTTTAAATTTTTATCAGTAATGTACTTTAAAAAATCTATAGTTGATATATAAGGATGAAGATCTCAAATTTAATTACTCTTTTGAGCATGAATTTTTTTTGTTAAAAATATCAATGACGCTGCTGGCGCTGTTGTGATGAACATTATTAGTTGAGTCGAGATGGATATTCTCAACGTGATCGTGAAGAAAAAAAAACTCATAAACCCGTTTTCATATTGTCGCTGAATCAACATAGCTTATCATATTAAAAAAATAATAAGATATATCTTCATTAAATTCATATAAATTATTAAAAACTAATTGTTTATAATTTATTTAATTTTATCATATTTAATAATTACTTCAATTCACAAATTAAAAAAAACAACTTTTTTATGGTAATCTTAACAACTTTAACTCCGATTGCAGTTAACGGTCCAGATCGACGGAGGGCCAGTCCAACGGTCTTTATCTTTCCACGTTGGCCATGAGAAGGTGAGTTAGCCGATATCAAGTCCTGCGTACCTCCACGTGTTACAGTCCGTGGCCGCGGCGGACAACTCGAGGACACGCGACCGTTCCATTCGCCACATTTTTCTCATTTTTTTTATTGTTCCCGCTATGGATCCCCCCCCCCGTACACGCACTTCACGAAGTACGCAGTAAAAACCAGCGCAAGGCTTCGAAACCACAAGATCCAAAAACTACGGCGGGTCCCAGCGCATCAGTCGCGGTAAAATGTAACAGCTCTCATTCGCGGGTTCGGTGCGCGCACTTTGGATACTTTTGCGTTCGCGTTCCTCCCCCCGACACAAAGGCGACCCCGCCACAGAAACCCCATCCGTTCCCGTTTCCCGTTTCGCCCGAAACGGCATCGACCACCTCTCGCTTTTTATTTTTAATCTCCTTCTCTCTCTTCTCCGACCTTTCCATTCCGATTCCGTTGTTCTTTTTTTTTTTTTGCGCGTTTCTTCTCCTTCTTCTTCGTTCCCGACGGACGTCTGCGAACCCTAACCCTAGTTCGACGGGCTCGCTCGCCGGGACGTCGCCGACGATGGGATCGGACGCGATCGACGACTACTGGATCGACGGCGGCGCGTCCGACGGCGAGCTGCGGTGCGCCATTGAGAGCTTCTGCGACTTGGATTCCGCTGACGGGTATCAGAAACCTCTCTGCTTGTTATTGCGCAATTTTGTATTCTTTAAATTGTTCTTTTCTTTTTCTTTCTTGAGATTCCAATTCGATAGCGGTGGCGATCTTTGTGGTCGCGTGGTGGTTCCGTGTAGGAGAGAACATTTGATTTGGAATACATGTGTTTAGGGCGATGGTTAGGATCTATTAGTTTCTTGGCAAGGTTTATGTGTTGTGTTCTGCGTTGATCTGATGCTTTTCGAATGGGTGATGTTGACAGAGTTGGGATGGAGGAAGCGTATATGGATGCGTCCGCCTTCGAGAGTAGTGGTTCGCGGAAGAGGTAGGATTTGTTCTCCCGTTGCCTTTCAAAATATGTTATTTATCTTATGATTAATGGCGTTGGTACGTTTTCCTTCCAAAGTGTTCTTGGTTCTACTTTATGTTTGTTGAATTGTTTTATGTAAACGCTACATCTTAATGATGTACGTATGGGAGTAAAAATAATAATTTTCTTTAGCTTTTTCTAAAAGTATGACGAACGATAGGAATCTATGACCTCCAAGCACACCGAAAAAATATTAGAGAACAAGAATTGCAAACAAGGAAAAATATCCTCTTTCCCGACCATGGTGGTGGAGGGTGGCTGGACGATGCCCCAAAACGAAGGAGATTGAATAGATCATGAAGGAATATAGGGAAAGGGACCAATTCATGGTCCTTATTGTGCCCTTCCCTATTTGTTCATATATGGTGGTGTCATACATCCCTTACCATTTTTTTGAGGGGTGGTGATGACTGTGAAGATGCACAGTGATCTCAATTTATTAATAGATGATTAAGTAGATGTGTGCCATATCAACCCTCCTTGCTTTGCACAAAGGAACGATAATAGATTATGTTATTAGAGTACTACTTATGCACCTTTATTTTTTTTCTTTTTGAGAAAAAAAAGACAGATTATGTGCCTTTAATTGGTATAAGACAACACTTAAATCCTTGATAAATACTAAGATGGTTTATGAAAAGGGACTTGGCAAAGAAATCTCCTGTAAATACAATAATTGCTGCATATCAGTATAATGGTTAATATGGCCTACTTCACCATCATATTGAAATTAGATCATTGTCTAATCTTTAGCTTACTGTCAAGCTCTATAAATTTTACAGGCCAAGGGAGCAGTCATGTGCAGGACCCAAGTCTAAAGCTTCCCGTGAGAAAATCCGGAGGGATAAGTTGAATGATAGGTACTTCCATTCTAGAACTATGTATGCAAATCCAACTTATCTATCTTGGTCTGAGAATGCAAATTTTGACACACTTCGGTTGCTTCCTTTTAGGTTCTTGGAACTGAGTCAAGTACTTGAACCTGATAGACCTCCTAAAACAGACAAAGCAAGTATTCTTAGTGACGCAGCTCGTCTCTTGATACAGTTGAGAGGTGAAGCACAAGAACTAAAAGAATCCAATGAAAAGCTTCAGGAAGCGATTCAAGATCTCAAGGTTTGACCTCTCTTTATTTTGTCTACCTTCCGTCGCTGAGTCCTAGATCTTGTGGAACGTTAATAGATCTGTATTATTGTGGTATGATTGAGATCACAGGCTATTATTGACCATGATGATAATCATTGATTCTTGTCTATGACTAGGAACTCCTGACATGAAAATGGAGGAAAATGATTTTGTCATAAATGTAATTAGAGCAAAAAGGTTTTTTGAATAAGTTCTTCAGATAGTAAAAGGGTTAAAAAACAAAAGAATGTGTTTCAGTAGGATAGGCTTTTTGTTTGCAATGTTCTGTTCATGTTAAAATACATTTATAATTCAGGCGGAGAAGAATGAGCTTCGTGATGAGAAGATGAAGTTGAAAGCAGATAAGGAGAGATTGGAGCAACAGATTAAGGTATTGAGTGTACCTCCACCAAGCTTCATGCCGCATCCGATTGCATTCCATCCCGCCACTTTCCCGCCATGCGTTCCAGGTTTGGCGAACAAATCAACTCCATACAATGCGTACCCGGGTGTGGCAATGTGGCAGTTACTGCCAACAAAAGCTGTCGATACCTCTCAAGATACCAAGCTTTGGCCTCCAAATGCATAGGCAACATCTTCATTCTTCGTCTAACCATGCTTGAAATATATTGCTGGTTGAAACATATTTATGATATCGGCCTCTGTTTCAAGAGGTATGGGCGGCGCTGTTGACATGGCTATCATGCAACATTTTAACTTAATTGCTTTCAATTTTTAGGTAAACGAATGTATCTGAACCTCGTTTTATAACTTGCTGGAGTAACAATTCGTTGCCTCCAGACTTGGCAAGACAAGTTGATATCAGCGGGATCGTGTTGTAATTTTTCTGGCTCGTACACTCAATCTGATAGTGTGATGCATGCATCATATATCTTTGTCGACGGATCCATGTTTAACCAAAAAAAAACGTGTTTGACCAGTGCTTCGTTCATATCTCCTACATTGGAACTGTTATTTTTCAGCCATAAAGAATCGTTGCCATGCACGACAAGATCGCTCAAGTTTGTTAATCGCAATTTCTGACTTATGGGTTCAAATGGCCATGTCCAATCTTTTAAGGTCGAGACAAGTTGTCGGTCCTGTTTGGCTACCCTATAATACGTTGATCACCAGCGTGAACGCTTGGTGACCAAAAGTTTGAGGCAAAACGCCCCATTGACAAAAAAGGCCATATACTGAGCCTCTAGCAGCCAATTAGACAGTTGGAGAATGACAAATATTTGGCTCACAATTGAAGCAGAGAAGATTAAAAATAACGATGGTTAGACGGGACTATAAAACAATTAAGATTCAGTGACAAAACAAGGAGATGGAACGACAAATCATGCGTATTACACAATTCTCTCTTTCTTCTCATCAATCAGCACACATCATTCCAGTTCCACGGTGTAGTTTCCTCACTTCTCATCCATCAGCACGCATTATTCCAGTTCCATGGTGTAATTTCCTCACAGAAAAAGGTTTGGCACGAATTGCTCACAGATCGGTCATTGCTGAATTCTCAGCTGATCTTGAACGATCTGCATAATTAAAGGATGCCAATTATCTACCAGACAACCTGAATGATCTAAGAGTATTATCACTCAGTCTGGGAACCATAACGGCATGGAACGGATTCTCCTTCGATGAGTTTCTCCAAAGCATCTGAAGGAAGACCGATCATCTCCAGTGTTTTCTCCCAAATCTTCTGTGTGGTTTCTAAATTGTGCGCTTCCTCGGATGCATTTGTTGGACGACAATCATGTGAGATATAGGCACAAACAGGCCATTGTTCACCCTTGAGAAATGCACAATATTCTGGGATTTGAGGATCAGTAGCTGCAAATATTGCACTTCTTGAGCCTGCAGAAGCAACACCAGAAAGATAATATTGTTAGAAACAAATGAATATCTAGCAATAATAAGGGTCGCGAATATGACCTGGCCATAACCAAGACATTTCTTACCTTCTAGAGGGCTGAAAATAAAATAAGGAATCAAATGATATGCTGCTACGACAGTTTTAGGTAGATCCCTTGCCTATGTATCACCAGCAATATGTTAGCATGGACTCAGCAAAAAACTCCTCATAATCCACTCTCAAAATTACTAAACTAAAAGTTTAACCATCAATAATGCTCATGCCAAAACACACATGACACTAAGATAAAAGCAATGTGTCACAGGAAATAGGAAACTCACGACATTTGTGTGGACAATGCCAGGTGAAACACACACAACACTGACTCCAGCTTCGGCGGGTATTCGTTTGTGAAGGATGCTGCTAAATTTCACCTGATATGTGTATTCCAATTCCAATTAATTTTGTTCCAAAAATTCTTAAAACGCATATGAAATGACAAGTACAAGTAAAAGCTCATTAACATCCAGAAAAGAAAAGCAGCAACCATTAGAAACACAAGTGTACCAGTATCATTTAAGTACCTGTGCTAATTTGCTATTTGAGTATCCCAATAAACTTGAATACTTCCTTTTACCAGATGATATATTCATATCTTCTGCGTCCACAAAAGCAACACTATGCATCTAAAGAGAAAGAAACAAGAAAGTTACAGAATAGGCAAAAACAAAACTATGATTCGGAAAAGACAAGAATTTAGTAATCTTCTAATAATAAAACTGAGAATTACGTATGACATATCACATGATGAGACAGGACTGCTGAGTGATGGTGTTCACCCACTATGATAGAATACAAAATGAACTTCAACCTAAATGATACTCATCTTATTCGTTGTCATCACAACCGAAAGAAATGTAGCAATGAGAGATTGAGAGCATGCTTTATCAAGTGGTATAACTTTATGCAAAAAGAGAATTTACATGTGTGAACAAAACTCTATAGAATATGCACAACTATCAACTGAATTAATCAGACTTACAATTGAGTTCACATTGATAATTCTGCTGGGAGTGCCTCGAAGAAGAGAAGGCAACAGAAGCATGGATAATAATGCTGGTGCAAGATGGTTCACTTGCATATGCTCTTCATAGCCATCCTTTGAAAACCGTTGTGGTTCTAAACAACATTATATCATTAACATTTAAGCTGACAGCAGAGTCGTTCTTCTAAATTAATAAGTAAATGTGCATGTAAGCAATACAAAAGTCATTTAACATCAGGAATGCAAGGGAGTCATTCAAGAGACAGCAAGCTAAATACTCTTAAGAAAATGATATGCAAATTTAATACCGAATAACATTCTAGAGTTGAAATATAACCAAGAAAAAAGATGTTTTCTTGCTTGTAAGTTTGTTTTAAGAAAAGTATGAAAATATAAAGAAACAATTTTGCTTGATAATGAGAGACACAACTAACCTAATTTAAAATACGAAAAGAAATAAATTAAAATGTGGACATAAAATACCCTTGACTCAGATATCAACATAATTTTAGAATAAAGAAAAATTCCATGAAAACTAAAATTATAAATATTGACCTCATGAAAATTTCCGAAAAAAGGAGGGTAAAAGGTGATAAAAAGCTTGGAAAATAAGATTCTTGAAAGTGACCAGAGTTCGAACCTCCAGGTATGTTACAAAGTAAAGGAAAATGAGCAGCTCAGCAATTCACACATTGCTGGAAACCCAAATGTTTTCTTTGGAATGTAAACCTTTTTGAGGGGGAAATAGATACTATTTTAAATTATCATCTCTTATTTGGTTACTGATAAAGCGCAATGGCGTCGTATGATCCATGTAGCCGACCCCACCTAGTGGGATAAGGCTTTGTTGTTGTTGTTGTTGTTGTTGTTGTTAAATTATCATCTCACTAAATGCATGCAAAATATAAAAAATAAGTTATTAGAGGAATTGACATACTGCAAAAAAAAAAAATACTGCATGGAAAATTTTAGAAGCCAAATAAAATATTCAAACTCTTTTCCTCCCTGCTACTATGCTAGTAAAATCCGCAGTGCAACTTGACAGATTGCATACTATCCGTCTTTTGAGTAGCAAGAAGCATTTATGAACATGAGCTATTACAACTATCAGATTAACAAAATATGTATAATCAAGAAATAGACTATATGTACAAACCTCCAATAGAAAAGATTCCAGCATTATTGATTAACACATGCAATGGTCCTTGACGGGCATTCCATGCTTCAGCAAATCTTACAACAGAATCAAGGGAGAGAAGATCAAGCTCCATTGCCTTGTAAAAATAAGATAATTGAACAATGTCACTTGACATGTGGTCAATATATGTAACATGAAGAAATGATTACAACTATCTGCATATGTGATAGTTTACAAAGATATTCCAACAAACATGACTAACCTATCAAATCCTAAAAGATTACCACAAGTAACCCTGTATGACTTGTCAGACAACAGTGACACAGGTAAAGAGATAATCTAAAGTTCCATATGCACATATTATTGGCAACTCTCCGAAATCCACTGGTATTGGACTCGACGTAAAGACTAAACTTTATTCTATTTTAACTAAGATATAGTAGTTTTCAATGCAAAAATATGAATTGCCTAATAGCATGCAGTAATCCTGTAAACAAAGAAGATAACACTTGTGGAATACTTGAAGATGCTTCTAAGTATAACAAAAGAGCTATCAGCAAAAGATGAACCTTCATAGGCAGAAAATAGACTCAAAGCAAGTAACCCTGAAACCAAGTATGCATGTAAATTTGAAGAATATCATTATGAGCAACCACATTGACAAAGCACCAACAGATTTATATCTACCAGATAGTGAAAGCATAAGTAAGCCACCCTACTACTTATCATCTCATCTAGTAAATACCTCCACGTTAAGTGGTAAACCAACTCCAGTTTTTTCATTTTGCCATTTCAGGATCAGGTCCTGAGCAATTTTTGGTCTCCTAACAGCCATTACGACATGAGCTCCTGCTTCTGCTAGCTGCCTGCTCGAAGACAAAACTGCGTGTCATTACTAGCAAATTATACAACCATGAGCTAAATGTAGAGAAGTAAAACCGAAATGTGCAGAGAGAAAACAAAAAACTTGTCAATCAATGTTTCCTTAAGTTTCTTAGTCAGAAAACTGAAAAAAAGAATGATGTAGTGAACTTGAAACAAGCAATAGAATCTACAGTCAAATGGCTGCATCAGGCAAAGTTCGTTACATCATAGGTGTTCTTTGGAACTACATTGTCATAAAGCCGCGATATTTATCATCTCTGCTGCTAATAAATGACAAATTTTGATAACATCAGAGAGAGTAGCATTTAGTCGAACATAAGTAGGGCTGAGGCGAACGCATCCAATCCAGACAAGGGACCGCGAGGAATAAGACGAAGGGCGACTTTGACAAGGAAGAATGAAACGAGAGAAAGAAATAGGACCTGGCGATCTCGAGGCCTATGCCACTGGTGGCGCCCGTGACGACGCAGGTGATGCCGTCGAGCGGCGAGAGCGAGAGAGGGTTCTCCAAATGGCTTGCGCCGATCCGCTGGAAGAAGAATTCGCCGATGATGCCGATCCAACCCCTCGACCACTCGATCCACCCCAGCGCCTCCTTCCTCTTCCTCCGACCGCCGTCGCCGACGCCGTCTCCGTCGCCGGTACGAGGCCGAGAAGGAGAAGAAGAAGAGGAGGAGGAGGAGGAGGAGGAGGAGCCGGCAGAAGCCATTTCGCCGGGGACTTCTCTTCTTCTTCTTCCTTCACCTTTTTCCAGCTCCTCCCAAAGCTTCGGGAATCTCGCTATTGTTCGATTTGTGCGTAATAAAGCGAGAGTTGTAACCCAAAAATAAAATATGAGAAGAGTATAATAAAAAAAGAAAAAAATATATATATGAGAAGGAGTATAATAAAGAAAATGAAAAGGAGAAATAAAAAGAAGTGAGAAAGTATAATAAAAAAGAAAAAAAATAAAATTCTGCCTCAATTTTTTTTTAATATTCACGTAAAATAATTGTGATAAAATTAAAAGAATATAGAAGACTTTTAATTGAAGAATAAGATCTGAATTAAAATTTTATTTTTTATTTTCATATTAAACATCTAAATTTTGAGCATATGAGCTGCATAGCATTTAATGCTAAAATAAAAGAATATGAGAGTAAATTATATGTTAAACAATATTGATCTATGAAATTAAAAATGATTAAAATATCTCTTGAATTAAAAATATTTAGTTCGATAATATTTTCATTCCAATCAAATGAAATCTAAAAGAATGGAAGGTACAAGGAAGTGAGAGAGTATAATAGAAAAATCATGAAAAGAGAGTATCACAAAAGAATTGAGAGAGAGAGAGAGAGAGAGAGAGAGAGAGAGAGAGAGACTTGCGGGCTGGCGGTCAGTGATTGTTGAGCTGGTTGGTTTTGTCTCACTCGCTTCAGAAAAAAGGCTTGAACCATGTTATTTTCTGGTTCTCGTTCTCGATATTATAAAACTAAATTATGCGTTTGCATAAATTAAGTTTCAAATAATGCACGTCAATTATTTTTAACATGATATAGCATCCAATAAAAAGTTCAATTTATGAGAAGTAAGAAATTTAGTGCAAGTATTAACGCATCGGGTCTTTATGAAATAAGAATTTTGATGTCAAAAGACATGTAAATTTATGATATAAAAATATTCATTTTTTATATTAATATTTTTTTTACATATTTAGGAATGGGTCATTGATATTTTTCGTTTAGATCAACTCACAACTCAAAGAAAAAGAGGAAATATTCTTTTTATTAAAGAAATAATTAAAACTTAGGGGCAAATTAATTATCTATCTTTAACAAAATTAAAAAAAAACTTTCTCCAAAAAGATATTAATATTGGCACTCAAATTTATTCTTAATGGTTCATATTGAAGAGATAATATTGCCATCTTAATCTTAACATGTTCTCCCACTTACTTTATAATATAAATATGTTGTAAATTATTGCTTGCCTACTACAGAACCCGAGGGCTTAGAAGGCTAAGATGCATTACATGTATAATGCAATTAAAATGAGTATAAAGATTATGGGCCCGTTTGGTTCATAACTGTACTTTAATCAATCTTCTATTCTCCAAATTCTAATACATAGGGAATATCCTAGTCTCTCCTCCTTCGAAAATATAAAAAAAATAGTTTAAGGGTAGTCCAACATTATACTGTGTGGGGCCCATGATTATCATTTTAGGCGTTAACCAAATGTCTCCTATGACCTTGTTTGATTCGAGAATTTAGTATTCTTAGGTTAAGAATAGTGAGTATTAGAATAAAAATATTCTTATATAATTCATTTCTTAGGATTAAGAGATTTCAGACTGATGTTTAGTTGAAGTAAGAATAGAAAATATTAAATTCATAAATTTATTAAAATAATTATAAAAATGATAATTTATAAATATAATAATATATACTTATTATTGCTCTTATAATTTGTATATACTATATAATTAGATTAATATATATTAATATGATATATGATTAATTATCATTATACACTCTAATCCGATGTTAATAAATTAAATAATATAAAACTAATAAAAAATAATTATAAAATTATTTTAATTATATGTTTGAAAAATATATAATCATTTATAATATAAATACTTAACATTTTTAATAATCTAAAATAAATAATTTGAGTTAAACTTTCTTTTTTTAAACTATTTAAGAAAAGAAATTAAAAAAAAAGAGGAGCAACTTGTTCGTGCTTGCAACTGGAGCAAGCTGCTCTCACTTTTATGACTTTTAAAGCATCCAACAATATTTATTGCATTGTCTCCCTTATATTCCTATTCCCGCTTTCGTTTGGCAAAGACAGTGAGAATAAAATAGATTAAGACACTATTCATAATTTTATTTCCGAATCCAAGGAGGCCTATAAAATTTTGAAAAAGAACATTTTTTTAATTTTTAAATGCACTTGTAGCAACCATAATTTTAAATTTTAAACATCTTTTTTTTTTTCTCTTTCTCACGCATTCGCTTTGGGATATTATTTTGTTTGAACTTTTTCAAATATATATGTTGTAAATACAGCCGTGACTGTCGGATGCAAAATTAGCCACTCCAGAACAAAAAATAATAATTTAATAGTCGGGTGAAATTTCATCAAAGTTGAATACATGATTGTTTCTGAATTTAAAATTTTTAAACAAAATTATTAATTTGAATAAGAAACCAAAGTAAAATAAAGGGATAATTTATTTTGACGTAATCCTAATTTTGAAATGTAAGAAATTATAATTTAAAATATTGTGATGATTTATAATTATAGAAGTTATTTTTAAAAAAAATAAGTTGAATAGATGTGAATGAGATTTTAAAAAAATGAATTGCATTGTATGCTTCAAGTTAAGAATTTTATGTAAGTATCTAATTTGATGAAAGTATTTCACACATTAATAGACCAAAAAATTTTAATTATATGAATATTTTCTAAAAATATATATTATATAACATATAAAAATAATGTATCTTATTTAAATATTCACTTTTCTATCAATATATTTTTATACTGTTCTTTTTTATTATAAGAATATTAATTTGATTAATTTTAGTTTACATTTTTTTTATGTTGTTTGGATATGTCTAATTGAAATATATCGAATGTGAATCCTTATGTTTGAATATTATCTAATTTATTAAAACATAGATTATAAATTTCTTAGTACAATTTTAGTTAATTTATTATGTGTGAATTTATGTTTTTATTGATTTGATTTCTTTTATTTTTTATTATATTTTCTGAATTATCTATTTTGCTTGAAATGTAAGTGAAATTATAAAATGTCAATTATTTGTTTTTTGTTAGTTGTATCATAAGTTTAAAATCACGATATATGATATTACTTTTGAATATGTATATACCATTGTTGCAAATAATGAAATTTATTTTATTATTAATATTAGTATCTTGCATTTCAGTTATTTTAAAAAAAGCTTCCTTTGTTTATTTTATTTGATATTATTGTACATTTCACATCAATATATTTTTTTTATACATTTAATGACATGTCTATCGACTATGTTATATTTTTTTTATTTATTAACTTTATATATATAAATTATGTGCATTTTAATGACTTAAAAAAATATTAGAGTTTTTTATTTTATCGTAAAATCCATAACAAACTCTTTTCCATTAGTTAATGTTTCTCATACTCTCACATTATATTTTTCGTTATTTGTTTCATCATTAATTTTTTTAATTTTACTGTTTTGGAGGAAGTTCTTTTTAAATCAATTTTTTTACATATTTTGTACAAGAATATTATTTCAAAAAAAGTTGTGTTCTACTCAATACTATCATAACCGGACCGGAGATTGAATCGGATGACCAACTGAGTTACGGTTGGATCAATTCGATCGGGTTCAACCGGATTGAATCAGATTTTATTAAAATAATATTATTTATAATACTTTATAATATATAACATGATTAATATTATATACAAATATAATAATAACCGACTAATAATTAGATATAATTTAAAATTGTGTTTACTGTATATTTATACTATTATGTTTTTTAAAATAATGATGATTAATACATTATTATTATTTATTATGTGACGTTAATAATCTTATATTAATTTATTTTATTTTGACTCATTTTTAGTTTAATTATTTTATTTTATTTATTTTTAATTTTTCGCCATATTCCTCTATGTTTCTCTTAATTCTCCTATAATTTGTCATTTTATTTTCATTTTTATTTTGCATAATGTTATTTTTTAAATCCTTCTATTTCTTTCAATACTTTTTTACCTTGATTTGAGTTGAATCCTTTTTAAAAATAGTATTTATTATAATAAAAAAGTAATTCGTGTAAAAATGAATGAGATTGATATATTATTATTTATATAATATTAATAATGTTATATTAATTATTTTACTTGAAATTAATTTATTTTAACTTCTTTCCTTTTTATTTTCATTTATTTTCCTTATTTATTCTCCTCCTATTTATTTCGTATTTTTAATTTTGTTCTTGCCAATTGTTTTCCTTTTATAAAATTTAATGCTTATCCTAAAATTATGTTATTTGATATTATTACTATACTAATAATGCTATATTAATTATTTTAATTTAAATTATTGTTCACTTTCTTATTACTTTAGTTAGCTTTATATTATTATCAAATCTTTTCTTTTTTTTTAATTTCCGTTTCTTCTCCTACTATATTTATTCTTATTTCTAATTTTATTTTTAGTAATTATTTTCACTTATTTTCCTGTTATACATTTTTGCTTTCATTTTTTTCAATTATTTTTCACATTGATTAAGCTTTTTTTAAAATTTGAACTCAAACCCGATTTTTTGCCGGTTCGCCGGTTCACCGATTTTGGCCGGTTCAAACTGATTTAATCCGGTTCAACTTTAATTCCGTTTTGCATTAAAACCAAACCAGGCTAGCCACCAGTTCGTATATGAACCGACGAACCGGCCGGTCCGGTTCGATTTTAATAACATTGGTTCTTATTTGCAGTTAACCAAATAGCGCTAATGAATAAAATTTGAACACGTATCTATTTGTTTCTATTAGCTTAATCTAGAAAAAAAGAAATAAATTAAAATGGCCAAAATTTGATTACCGGGACTGAAAATGTTTTGATGAATCAACTCCAGAGTTCAACTCTTGCTTACCTTTATACATATATGATTAATTTAATTTGATGATAAACACTTCCTCTGATGAGCCTCCATAGTCCTAACCTTACCCAGACTCTTTACAGATGATTCATATTATCAATTTGAATTTGATGATCTAACATTAAATATAAAAATAAAATTAAAATTAAAATATTCTTATTGAATTCATTTTACGTATAAAAAAGGAATTTTCATTTAGTTTTCTTTCACGTCCTAGTCTTCAATTAGTTATTCTCTTTTCCTTTAATATTTCCATTTAGTTTTCTTTCACGTCCTAAACGTCTCAATAATTAATTAGATAGAAATACATTATAAGCAAAACTTATTTTGGAAAATAATAGTTACGTTTCCATTAAAATATTGGTAGTAATAATAAGTAGTTGTAATATTTGTCAAAAACTGTTGATAAATTTGTATATGTAAATGATCATGATATTTTAAATTAAATGAAATTAAATTAGTATAATTAAATAAAGAAACATGAATTTACTATATATTTAATATTAACTATGGAAATTCTAAACTTATTAAAACATTTTTATAATTTTAATTTTGTTATTAAGTTTTGTTTTTATGTTTTTTAAAAAAATTAATAGACGAGGGCAAGCAAATTAAAATTAAGGAATAAAGATATAAGCAAGGGTAAATGAGTAATTTAATTGGTCAAAGAAAACAGTCGTCGACTGAAAAGAAAACAATCCCTGTTCTTATCTTTTTAAAGTTGTTATTCAAGTAAGATTATTTTTTTTTCGCCAAACACTCAAAATTTAAAAATAGTAATAATTTACTTTAACCTACTTATAATATAACTCTAATATCTCACAATGATTAAGAAAAACTACAATCACATTGCGTCATCAAGATCGAATTAAATCATTTAATGAAGGTTCCATTGTCCTACATTGTTAATTATTGTTGTGCCTTGAATTATAATACTTTGTACTCAAAATTGTGAAAGAAAAAAAAAACGAGAGAAAAAAAAAGAAATTTGTGGCAGTAGCGGAGGGCTTGAGTCGTTATAAATATGAGTTAGAGTTTTATGATGTACTCTATTTCTTCGACATAGTGAACATTTTTTGGCGACGGTCTCCTTTGTTCGTGGATGTTTCCCTCTTGTTCACATTGATCAAAAAGATTTTACCACGTTAAAAATACGTTTGTCAATCTTTTCTCATTTTTATTCGTTGTTTTGATTCTTGGCCGATCTCTCGCCCTATATTTCCAACATTAACAATAGTTAGAGATTTATAATTCGGTGTTGAACAATAAATAAAGATATTTAAGAACAATTAAACGAAAATAATTGAGGTATAAAGCATTATATTTAGCTCGGATGATATAAGTGAAATTTAAGGAAATATTTATTGTATTATATCTTAATATTATGTAATAATTTATATTATTTATTAAATTATCAATAATATGCATTATTCTATTTACTATATATACTAGTTTTACTGATAATTCATATTATCATATTTACTTATGAAAAAAAGTTACTAAATCATATACGTTATTTTACTATAATATCTTTTATAAATGTTATTAAGTTTAAAATTTTATATTATCAAATTGAAAATTATCAACTTAAATAATAAATTCACAAGTTAATATATTAAGTGATCAACACCTTCAATATAAAATAATATTTATAGTTAATATCAATAATAATCATTATAAAAATATTATACTAATTAATAATACTAATAATTAAAAAATAGTGATAAATATATTCTTATTCATAATACAACAATAGTAATATAATATAGCATTGTATAAACATTATTTAAATGCTATTTATTATATCCATAAATGCATTATTATTATTATTATTATTATTATTATTATTATTATTATTATTATTATTATTATTATTATTATTATTATTTGTGTTGTTATTATTATATGATATATTTATTGTGATATATTTTATTTATGGAAGAGTTAGAAGCACAAATATAAAAAATTAAATATAAGCAAGATTACTAACTAAAAATTATTACTTGAATAGTAATATAAATAGACTTTTTTCTCATAAATAATTTAGATTATCACTTTATAAATAATTTGTATTGCTAATTCTAGATAATTTAAATTATTTATATATCAAACTAAATAAACAAAGTAATTTAATGTGTTACAAAATTAAAATCAGAATGATATGGCCTTTGAAAAAATAAATGCACGAGTAGAATCACATATATGACGTCCAATTTTCTTATAAAAAAAAGGAAATTTGAATTTGGACTCGTAATATTTGAAATGATGTGGTCAGCACATTTATGATCTTATAAGATTTGTCCAAAGTAATATTTTTCAAGTTAAAGATGTAATGCCATGAGACTTTGAACACCTATCACAGCTTCTAAGAGTGTTTGACTGATGGATGAGATGGTCTTCATAATTTATATTGACTGTTAAACTTGGAAATCAAACGACTCGCAATTGCTCAAAGTTGCGTGGAAGCAAACCATTCGGGAAGTTGGAATGGGCAAATCGTATCACGTCCGCATGATTCATTTGATCCAATTATTAAACCGTCAAATGGTTGATTGGGTCAAACTCGATCGCATCTCTTTCACAAACTCTTTTTTTCTAAATAAAACTCATTTCCTAATGTTTAAAATAAATGATAAACAAAAGATTACGAAATTTTAATTTGGCAACAAACATCACGTTTTCTGTATTCCGATAGAATGCAAAGTGTAAGCTAACAATTTAAAATTGTGAGACGTAAAAATGAAAAATCTAATTGGAAAAACATTTCAGGACTTTCAACAAAAACCATGATTCACAAAACAGGTGCTTAAAAGATTTAAAATATATTATTTTATCTTTAAATTATAAATATTGTTTACATTGCTCCAAAAAACCAATATATATATATATATATATATATATATATTGAATGGCTTGATAAATATGCTTATTATACAGATACCCCGAGTACATAAACTTAACAACACAATAGGATCCATAAGAATCACCAATAAATTAACATAATTTTTAAGCCTGAACATTCACAAAGAAAGGCATATTTAATGTATAAAAACACCCGAGACACACTATTTTCATCCTTAAAAGAAGCTCATAGGCAAATACTTATAGAAAAATAAGTAACTAAAAGGATACAAAGCAAACTCCATAGAAATTATCGAAATATGAGATCGGTTACCTGAGTTTGTTCATTTAGGTCAGTATCCCCATATAAAGAGAAAGAAATAATTATGTTCCTACTTTCTTTCCCACTACTCTCATTTTTGCCCTGCACGAAAAGCAAAGGCAGAAGAAATCGAAGAACATAAGAACACTCTATCGGAGTATTCTCTTTTTATCATGGAGTCATTGCCTATTTTGCCTTGTTGTTTTCGACCAATATTTTTTACATTGTCATTGTTGTAACTATTAAAAGCTATATATATATATATATATATATACATTGTTGTAACTATTAAAAGCATATATATATATATATATATATATATGGATGGGAGAATGTTTATTCACGATAAAATAAAAAAATCGATCTGTTGGAACTAAATTCCACTTTGGTTGGAGTTTTTTTCCTGAAAACGAGGAACAGAAAAGTAAGCTTTCATCATATATATTTTCCGTACCCAAACATATTAAAGTTACACCTCACAGAAGCGCACGAAACAAGTTACTAACGTACTATTAATATTTTTCATCAATTCATGATAACTGTTATGATTATCACTGTGAACCACTTCCGACAGGAAAAAGAAATAAGAAACTGTTGTATATTTCTTTATTTTCCATTATATATCTTCATGCCTATTTATCTATTTTTTTAAATCAACAAAAAAGGAAAGTAACCCAAAATAGTTTTTGGAAATGAATAGAAGTTATATTCTTTTGTTTCTTTTGCTGAAGTTTGTAGCCTTTCGGTATTAAGCGACAAATACAACATCGAGCACGATAAATATGGCTACACAAAACAATTTCTTGTGCCGGGTTTAAATTTTCTCTCCTTTCCATGAGAGATGCGTGTGTGCATATATATATACTATATAGAAAGAGAAATTTAAACCCGTCCTTTTAACCCCAACCACGACTACGTCCTCCTCCTAATTTTAAACTATAAGAACAATAAAAAAAAATTCTTCTTTCCATTCCCAATAATTCATGTACGCGTCGTTCCCTTTTACAAATATACCCCTCACTTCATCATCTATTTACACTTGTGAGCTCCGGCGGTGCGAAAGCTCTGCAGCGCCGTATTCCTCGTCCCCAGCGCCGCACGGAACAGCCCGTTGACGTCGGTGGACAGCGTTTCTAATCCCACCGTCAGCTCCTCCGTCGCCTTCTCCGTCTCTTCAGCCGCCCTCCGTATTCTCTCCGCCTTCTCCGTTTCGGTATCAGTCGTCTCTTCGTCCATAACGTCCGTCAGTTTCTTGACGGCGGCCTCGACCGCCTCCGCTTCGGCGGCAAGGGCACCGCCTCGCTTCCCGGAGACCGCCTCCGACAGCTTCTCGTACTCCCTCGCCCACGGGAACTCCGTAGGAACGCGGATCTCCGCGGGTTCGCCGCCTCCAAGCATCGCAACGACCGCGCCGACGATCAGGCCGGAGACCGCCTCCACGGCGTAGATCACCCTGCGTACGGCCGAGGTCTTCCCGCGCGGAGGGCCGGAAGGCGCGAGTGATCGAACGAGGTCGCCGGCGTCGGATCGGATTCCGCGGGAAGGGTAGGACCTCCACTCGGCGATGGATTCGCGGGCGCGCCTGGGGCTGGCGTCGGAGGAGAGGAGGTGGAGGGCGAACCGGAGGAGGAGGCGGCGGCGCAGCAGGCGTTCGACCTCCGCGGCGACGGCGTTGGCGGCGTCGAGGAGGGCGACGCCGGAGTCGAGGTGCGCGGCGAGGGCCGCGCGGTCGGAGGTCGACGAGCCCGGGTCGGAGAGCAGCGCGGCGGCGTCGGAGAGGGTGAGGGCGAGGACGCGGACGGCGCGGGAGAACCAGGAGAGGGGGATGCCGGCGGCCGGCGAGGAGGCGACGGGGAGGAGGGAGCGGAGGCGGGCGGCGAGGCAGTCGTCGAAGCGG
>LTAE01000379.1:65441-87629 GCA_001647135.1 Pontederia paniculata | reverse complement strand
AACAAAGGAGATTTGTAGGGAGCCTTCGCCCTTGAAGAAGGACATAGTGAACTCCGAAGATCTCGTGGAGAAGATCGGAGCGGGGACGTAGGCCAGGAGTTTGGCCAAACCTCGATAACAAACTTTGTGTTTGTTCGTGTGTTTGTTCTTCTTACTCTTCTCTCTCTATTTGTGTTTATATTCATACTTGTTTGCTTCCGCTAATCATAACACATCTAGATTAAACGAAGAAGAACTAAAGTTTTTAATATACCAAATCACCCCCCTCTTGGTGCCATTCTAGATCCTACAATGATCAATGTTGAAACTTTCTTTCCCGATTCTGAGTCATTTGCAAGCCACGTGCAACACGGTCTGTGTCCAATTTATACACAGTCCATGTTGGACCCTTCCCTTCCTAATTTGCCTTGTTTCGTAAGTTGGGTGCAACACGACCCTTATCCAAGTTGGACAAGGTCCTTGTTGGCCTTTTCTTCTTCATGATGATATGTCGCCGTGAGGAGAGAAAGAGAGAAAAATTGTGAGAAGAAAGAAGGGGTTGGATCATATTTATAAAGAAGAAAAATCCATCTAATAGAGTTTGAATCAAATCATAATTTTCAGTAATATGTTTGGATAAGATTAGGACTTCTCAATTGATTAGGATAACTATTTTATTTTGACTCTTATTCTTTTCCGAATCCTAATAATATTTTGTCCCATCTTTCATTTTTTTCCTTTTATTATTTATTTACAACATAAGTTTTTTATAATTTAATTGATCATAAGTATAAACATAAGAATGCATATTCTAGGAGTGCTCACCAAGTTGGATCAAACCAATCCAGTATCGTTTGGGTTAGTTCGAATCCTTGGTCAGGTCGGATCCAAACCAACTTGAACAAATTCCACCCATGAACATATCGATACCCAACAATTCAACTATTATTTTTTTTTTCAATTACATTGCCTTAATTTAGTTTAAAATTTAAATTTGATTTAAAAATAAAATATATTAAATGTTATATATACTAAAAATATTTAATTTTTTGGAAATGTTAAGATTATAAATAGAAAGATGTTAGTTTTTTGAATAGCTTTAACATATAGGTTTGTTGGTATTGATGATAATATTTCAAAGAATAACAGCAAAAGAATAATGTAGCTGATTAAATAAAATAAAATAAAATAAATTAACAATTTTAAAAATAAACAACATGATTTTTTAAAACTCAAATATAAATATTTTTTACCAACTTATGAGTTAAACAAATCATAATTTTTCCTATCCTCATATTCTTGAATATGTATCAATATTATAAATAAGAAATGTATGAGTTCCATCTTTTGATATTCTTTGTAACTCCCTAGATTTTATCTCCTCAGGTTTTATCTCATCCAAAGATATCCTCCTAACTAGAAAATAAAAATCAGAATCCTAATTATTTTAAAATTCAAAAACTTAGATATGGTTCAATGAACATGGACTCTTTTATTTTTAGTATTTCCTTCAAGTATTTATATTCTTCTTCCTTAGCCGGTCATAGTCATATTTTCCTTATGTCTTTCGCCCAAAGGATCTCAAGATGAGGCTTTGAGTTTTCTCTTCTATTGGTGAATGATCATCTCTTAACTAGTGAAAACTGCAGGAGAAGAATCATTGCAGAGAAACAACAAGGGACACGTGATGAAGACCGGGACAACAAGCTTATAGGTTGTAAGGTGTGTATTGTGGCAGATCACTTATAGATCTAGGTTTTGTATAGTTGATCATATCCTAGGGTTCTAAAGATTATTTACAATCCTCTGAATATTTTCTCTCATGATTATCAACGTGTTTTTCCTTATTCATACGTCATCCTTGATCTGTATTCTTGATTTTATTTTGAACGATAGATTGCTTCAAAACTTAGGTTTCATGTCTCCCTTTTATCCAAAACCATGTTCGCTCATCTTTTGGTTTTCCCATGTTAACAGATCTAATACGATAAACTATAATTGGAAGAACTCCCTCTATCATCATGATCATGATATCAGAGTTGCGACCGTGATGTTGAAGTTCGCGGTCACGACACCATGGTCACGGCCCGTGACATTCAATCCAGGCACTAACCAGTGTTCGGCCTCGACCGTGATACTAGAGTCACGGTCGTGATGTTGAAGTTCCCGATCATGACACTATAGTCACGAACCATGATGCTATTGTCACGATCATGACACCATTGGTCACGGTCCATGATCGATATGCGTGTATCATCGTAACGCAGCCCAAGGCCGTGATGGGAGATAACCAGCCATGACACCGGAGTCACGATCGTGTTTAAGAGAGAATCGATCATGAACCTTACACGATTGTGATGCCAAGTCACATGTAGTTAATCACGACCGTGACACTCATGTCATGGACCGTAATCACCAACGCGTGAAAGATCACATTTGGCCATGTTCATGATACCCACATCACACATCATGACATTCATAAATAAATTTCAGTCAGTATCGTGACTCATGAATCACGACCAGTGACCGTGAAATTGTGAAGTGACCCTTTTCGGTCATAGGGCGTGACTCTTGTGTCACAGCCCATGATACTTGATATCACGATCGTGAAATAGAGGTCACGGTCCATGATTTAGCGACATCGTAGAGAGTTGTAGATGATTCCTAAATGTTAACTATTTATGTTATATAATTTGGTGCTATGTTTAGGACATATACTAGATATCACATAAGGGTAACAAGACTAAAGATTATGATTTCCATGTGTATTGTTGGGAGCTACCATTATTTATCATTTCATATCGTTAGGGGTCGGTGGCCTAGTTGCAACTTTCCTACTTTGCTATTGTTACTTGGATAATTCCCCTCCTGTAACAAAAAGGATACTCGAGCATCCTCCCCATATGTTAGGCATATTCTTGTCACGATTGGTATCCCTATTGACCCTATTGTTTATTATCATGGCAACATATGATGAAAATTATAGCATATCGTAAGAGCTCTGTATCGTTGGCTTTATTATGAGTTTTATATCGAATAAACATAAAGGCATCGGTAAAGTCACTAATGGGACATGTTTAACCTAAACACTTATATATCACCTAGATTATTTTATTCTTTTGAAATTAGAAATTGCTTGTAAAATGAGTCACCCACATATCTGGGAAAAGATAATAAAGGGAGTGTATCATATATGATTTGTATCTTCTACCATCCATCATAATGTATTGAAAGCCCTTTGATTATATCGAAACAGTGATACAAGTGCTTCACATTGCCTCTATTATACAAGTGCTCCATATAGTCTTCATTGTTCAAGTGCTTCTTATTGTCTCTATTGTTAAAGGAAAGAAAAAATATTGTGGCATTGGAATGTTACTCTTTACTATTGGCCTTATTGGATCAAATGTACAATGAAATCATTGTTGACCTTTGAAATATAGTTCCTTATTGTTTGATCATATCGTTCAAAGTATGTTATTAAAACTATATCAGTATTGTTGATCTTTGAAAGTTTATTTATTGTTTGGTCTTACCGGATCGATTTCAATGATTGTACAATTGGCCTTTGAATTTATTTTCTTTCTGATTGACCTTATTGTCTTAAAGAATATTATATTATTGGAGTGTCATTTGACTCTATATCTAAATTGATGTATCACTCTATGATTTGTGTCATATAAGCATATCTTATTAGTATTTTATTGTATTGATCTCGAATTTTCATCCTAATGAATCTGACCAGTCTTATCATTACTTCTTATCATCCTTTCTTTCATTTAGTATTGGGAGTTGCCCTTTACCATTTGGTTTATCGAATTGTTCTTTAATAAATAGTCTTATTATGGAAGAGAATGTATCAGATTGGATCGTCCCTTAATCGCTATCCAAATTAATATTGTCCCACACTAGGTTGAATAAAAAAGTGATGTTTTTGAATTGTATCGCCTTGAAGCCCATTTGATTTACATTAATGCTTCATATATACTAGTATATTGTTCTATATCAGTATCGAGTTAACTGCCATCATTTTTATCGCTATGTTCATTCTATTTTATATCTACTTGTGTCTTACACATAAAAGCTCATGGGATATTGTTTCCTTTGTAGTGATCCTGCAGACACTTAGATACTACAGTAGATGGCTGTGCTGGTGATAACAAATTGCTCGTGATGATGTTGATGCTATGCACATGTCAAGGTCTTAATGTTATTATAATTGATTTTAGAAATATTATAATAATATCTATAGCCGTTAGATTTATGACACTAATTATATTATTTCATACTTCCACCTTATGTTACTTGGATATTTATCTTGTATTCATCATAGTCTTTCGCTTTTATGTTATTTTTATTGACTGATCAACGTAATCAAATTATTGGTCAAAGAATTATATCGTCGTAACGTCTTCGAGTCCACGTGATGGAGTGTGGGTTTGGGGCGTTACATTTTTTTGTTTAGGTCTATAAGATAGATAAATTATAGAAATATGGTGATACGAGGTGGATAGTGGTTGTTGGCCATTTAGTTATGCACACAAAACATAATACAAATTGCTTATATTCCATGTTATCGAAAAAAAACTTATATTGCACTTCTTATGCATCTTTTTTTTTTCTTTAAACAAATCTATAAATTATTTCAATATTACCATAAACTCTTCCTTAACACAGTTGTTTGAAGATACACATGAATTGACGTTATCGAATTATACAACCAAATTTCTTGCTATATCTTATTTGCAAAAATTTTTTCCCTAAAACCTTCCTTCAAAATAATGTAAAAAGAAGAATCAGCATAATATGCAGAAGGAAGAAATCACTGAAATCAGTATTGGAAAACCACGAAAGTACTTATTACAAATTAAACCGGGGAACCAGAAGTTCCTCCTTGATGCTACGTTTTTTTGTTCGATTGCCATCTAAGAGTGTGTAACTAGATTTGAAGATCAACAGGAACTGTGAACGTAACAGCCACATCGCCATCTCCGATCTGAATGGTGTGGTCTCCGTACGGCAAGACGACGTACGCAGTCTTCTCCACCAGTCCCAGTGCCTTGCAGACATTGAGGCTAAAGTTTACTTTGGTCTTCCCCTTCGCCGGAACAAACACTCTCTTGAATGCGACCAGTTGCTTTGAAGGAGCCCCGGCAATTGTTGCCGGAGGCTTCGAGTAGACCAGGACAGCATGCTCTCCTGCAATGCTGCCGATGTTGCTCACTTCAACGTCGAATTTGATGTGTTTTTTGCATGGTAGCTGATCGATGCTCATGGACGGGCAATTCAATTTTGTATGATTGGACTTGAGCGTGACCGGCTTGCATAGGTTCCGGTTGCCGACCTTGATGGCGATGTGGAAGTTGCCCTCTTTGATTGGACTGTACTTGTAGCCGCCGTAGCTAAGGCCATGGCCGAATGGGTAGAGGACGGTGCCATTGAAGAACTTGTAGGTTCGACCTGGGTAACCATACTCATCGTTCGGACGTAGTTGCATGGATGTCATTGGAAGTGCATCTACATAGTCCGCCTTGTACCACGTAATTGGTAGTCTTCCTCCTGTTAAAGACCCATCGCGTTAATGCTCTTTGTGTCATCAAAAGCATCAATTTGATTTGAAAATCTTGTACGTATTAATTTCACCTGGGTTATGGCGGCCAAAGATGACATCGGCTATGGCTTGGCCTCCTTCTTGGCCTGGGTATCCTGCCCAGATTATGGCACCGATCTTGGGGTTCTTCTGGGCGAAGGAGATGTCGACGCAGCCGCCGGATAAGATGACGAGGATGACCGGACCGGCGGCAGCATCTGCGACTTCGTTGATGAGCTTAGCTTGGGATCCCGGAAGCAAAAGATCCAGGCGGTCACTTCCTTCGGCTTCAACCGAGAGATCTAATCCGGCCAGTATGATCGTCGCGTCGGCCTTCTTGGCAACTTCCACAGCTTGGCCAATGGCGCCCTTATCCTTGCATTGGACATCACAGCCCTGCCGGTAGTCCACTGTAACATGCTTGGAAATGGCATCCAAGGGCGAGGTGTATCGGCACGGAATGCCTACATGCATGCGTTTCACAAGGGAATTAGATCGAACACTTCTATAAGATCAATACATAAGAAACGTCGGAGCTGTTCGACGATATTACCTTCGTAGTTTCCGATCATGGCCTTGGTCGAATTGGCATGGGGGCCGACCAAAGCGACGTTCGCGTACTTCTCGGGGTCCAGAGGCAACGTTCCGTCGTTCTTCATGAGCACGAGCGCCTGTCTCGCAGCATCCGCTGCCAACTCCATGTTATCTTCCGTGCAAATGTCTTCTGTGCCAAGGTTCTCGTACGCGGCTATGTTGTCAAAGAACCCGACCCTCATGAGGACCATGTACAGGTTCTTCAGAGCGTTGTCCACGTCCGGCTCGTTCATTTTTCCTTGCATCACTGCGCTTAAGCCGTAATCTCTGTAATAGTTCACTTTTCCAAGCCCACAATCCAAATCCAAACCTGCAGACACGTTAGGAAAAAGATTCATAAACCAAATGATAACATCTAACCAAAACACAAAAGAGTACGATGAGATCTGCATCTCTACCAGCTTTCATGGCATGGCCGACAGCATACTCTGCAGAATCGCCGAGCCATTTGGAGCGTTCATGGATGACTTCAACTGAGTCGCAGTCCGACACGATGTACCTAATAAGAATTGCCTCGTACAATTAGAACAAAAAGACATAAGACATAAAGAATCAAGAGTTGTATACGTACCCATGAAGTTGCCAATCGTTTCTGATCGTTTGAGAAAGGAGATTGGCATCGGCGCACGTCGGAATGCCATTGATGCGGTTGTAGGAGCACATAACGCTGCTGGCGTCGCCTTCCTTCACGCACATCTCGAAGGGGCGATTAAAAGTCTCCACCATGTCTTGTTCGGCAACCTTTAATATACATGTCATCGAATCATGAGAAAAATATAACAAATGATAAGAGAGATCGACTCATGCATCATCGCTAGATATGTCTTACGTACCCTCGCGTCGTATTCTTGTCGTACGACGCCTAACCAGCTATCGACGTCATAAGCGGTGTAATGCTTGCAGCAAGTGGAAACCTTGAGAGGTCTCGAGTTCAGGTCTCTCGTGTTCTCCGTTCCCTCAACGTCCTGCATGCCCCTGACGAAATTGACGCCATAGCGGCCGACGACGAGCGGGTCCTCTCCCGGCGTCTCCAGGACCCTTCCCCACCTCGGATCTCGGACGATGTTTATGTTGGGGCTCCAGAAGTTTAAACCAGTGTGGCCCAAGTTGTACATGGCCCTTGCTTCTGTGGAAACCACCTGCCATGCATGGTTCAGCAGGAATGAGCGATCAATGGAGATGGATATTACTCTACTCAGTTATATGTTACACCTGGCCGATCCTTTTCCACAAGGACTCGTTGAAGGACGCGGCGGAGAGGATGACATTGGGGAAGCTCGTGGCCGCGGGAACCACATCGCCGAAGTAGGTGGCATGGCCGGTGACTGCCACGCCGTGAAGCGCCTCCGACCACCACCCGTACTTCGGCAGCCCGATCCGGCCGACGCCTTGGGCTCGGTCGCCGAGCTGGACGATCTTCTCGGCGAGCGTCATCCGGCCGATGAGATCCCTCACTCGGGTCTCGTACGGCAGCGACTTGTTGCAGTAGGCGAAGTCGTCCATCTCGAGGCCCAGGTCTGCGAACCTGTTCGGGTCGCAGACCTTGCTGTAGTTCTTGCCATTGGTCTCGATCGCACCGGGCTTACGATAGTTATGGTGATGGGCAGCGAGGGACGTCTCCGGCGTGGTTTGGCTTGCAGCGGAGGGAACGATTCTTGAGAGCGATGGAGGGACGACGGTGAAGCAAGTCAAGAAGAGCAGAACAAAGAAGGTCTGGTGGTAGGCCGCCATGTCCAGAGCTGTTGGCTTATTGCTGAGTAAAAGCAATCAAGGGAGAGACTTATATGCATGGAATGGAGGTGGTTGAGCGTGATATATATTTGAATGGTAACAGATATCTCAACAGACTTCAGATTTTTCGGATAAAATCATAATCCTCCTTTATTAATTATGTCATATCATTTTAATCATCATATATATTTATCCAAATCATAATCCTAAACTTTATTGTCACGGATTCAGCATCGCTCAGAATACGCGCGTGACAACCTTCTACTCGAAATTGAGCAAAATAAGGTTACACACGAATGCCTTAAACCCTCCCTCCTCCTGAATTCTTTAATTCTTCTACAATGATACATATAATATTTATATTATTTTTTTAAGTAGTTTAAATATATGGAGTTTGGAGGATATAATACTTTTCTTTCCCAATATATATAAAGAGTAGGCTTATCACTTATGTCACATGTCCTTTTACCAAACAAAAGTAATAATAAAACTAAAAAATGATCCCTAGCGAATTACTTAAATTCTGATATAAATTAACTTCAGTCTAACCTACATACAACTATTTAAACTCTACAGTAGATGTTTAGACTTATTTAAATTCAAATATAATCTTAACTATGAAAAAGTGAGTATTTCATTAAAACTTTATTGAACTATGGTGAAATTTCATATTTAACACTGAATTATAAATTCAAGTAGAAATAGATTTAATTTTTTTATCAGATAATTCGATTTTATTTATCTTGTTTTCTATTTTTATATTTCTTCAATTTATTAAATGATCATGTTTTTTCATTCAAAAATTATATGAAAAATTGAGGAGTAGTGGGTATATTTGGACTGTGGAATTAGAATGAGTTAGATGGAGTTGAGAGGGATGGGATATATTATTTTTTGTTTGGTTAGGTGGATGAGGGAGCTAAGAGGGGTTCTCAACCCCTTGTTGCACCTCATTTTACATTTCACTGATTTGGTGGAATGAGGAGGAATAATAAATTTTTGGACAATTTTATCCTTTAATCTATTGTAAGTTTCACAAAATTATTTTTCACCCCTCCTTATTTTGTATCCAAACAAGGGATGAATTATCTTACCCTATTAATTTTTACACTTCACCTTTTTTTCCTCTCTTCTTCTAATTCCCCTCCCCACCCCTCCATTAGTTTGCATCCAAACATAGCTTAAGTGACCTCACGCGGGATGTAGGAGTTTGCTTGCGCAGAGCTCTCAAGGTGAGCTCCAACGCAGAGCTCTACGGTGCTCGCCTATGAGTGCTTAGAGCAGGAGCTTGCGTGTGCAAACGAGTTTCTTTTTTTTTTAATTCTCTTTGGTAAGAGTGATATTTAATAAATTAAATTTGTGAATCAATTAGATAATAACTAATGGATTAATGTGTTTGATCAGGATGAGTTAGAGACATATTTTATAGTTTAAAGTTATACCCAATTCTTTTATATAGTTTTAAAAGAGTTTAAGGGAATAACCTAAAGTTTCAGTTATCACGCATAATATGTGCCTTTTTTCTTGTAGTCTAAGTAGCTTAATTATTTATTCTTACATAGATTTTTGCACTTATTTATAATAAATAAACTTTAGTTATAAAAATTAAATTCTGTATATCCTAACGAACAGCCAAGATTTAAAAGTGGTATAGGGACGTGATAATATTGAATTTGCTAAAATATTTATATCTCTAAAAGTATGAATAAAAAGGTAAGACATAGTCAAAATGCGATTACAAAGTTGTTTTATGAAATTAAACAGGGCATACTAATGGAATTAATTATTAAATTAATCTTCAATTTATAACTAAATTCGAAATTAGTTGACTAATCTCGTACTTATTTAATTTTAAAATAATTAAAACTCTGAATAAATAGACTTCAAATGTAAAACATATTTCACTTATAATAAGAAAAGATAAATAAATATGAATTAGATATTAGAAAATTATTAGTTTTTGAAAAAAATATGTCTAAAACACGGAATTTATTCATATAACCTACATAATGTAGATTGAAATTTAATGGTGAATCTCAAAATAAACTTCATAATTAACATATGTTGCCATGATGAATCATCAAAGAGTTTCAATGATCATATACCATTAAATATTGGTCCAACCGTGAACATAAGAAAAATGATCTTGATCCAACCATGAATTTACATATACAATTTTTTGTTGGGTTTACAACCCATGCATACATAACATATGGCGTTTACTTGGACTGGTTGTGCCATAATTATCCTATCTGAATCATAATATTGATCTCAAAGTTTATTAACTATATTCAACTGTATTAACTTAACAGATAAGACATTGTACAAATTCCATTTTTTTAAAACATGTGATTTAATTTCTTTTTCTCTAAAGAATTTAATGTGCTTATACACATGGAGATATAAATTGGATAGAGTTTATTGACGGTTTGTGTTTTTTTATCCACACCAAACAAAATGCAAATCGTCTATGTTCCATTTATTATGTTTTAGTTACCTTAAGGTGATATGTGTAACTAAAACATAAACAAACAAAAACTTCCGGTATTACCTAAAACTTATTCTTCCTTTCTGAATATTGTTTATTTGTTGGGACACGAGATGGTTATTTGAATATATATGTGTCAGCAACATCAGCAAAAAAAAAAAAAATGAATAAAAAATGCAGAAGGTATTTGGAACACAAGAAGTTTCTCCTAGATTTTTTTTTTGGATGGCAATCTAAGAGTGTGTAACTAGATTTGGAGATCAACATGAACTGTGAAAGCAACAGCCGCATCGTTATTTCCGATCTGAATTGTGTGATCTCCTGCCGTCAAAACAACGTACCCAGTCCTCCCCACCACTCCCAATGCCTCGCATGCATTGAGGCTAAACGTTACGTTGGTCTTTCCAATCGCCGGAACAAACACTCTCTGGAACGCGACCAGTTTCTTTGAATGAGTTCCTAGGATTTCCGCCGGAGGCGTCGAGTAGAGCAAGACAACATGTTCTGCTCCAATGG
This sequence comes from Pontederia paniculata, assembly GCA_001647135.1. Taxonomy (NCBI): domain Eukaryota; kingdom Viridiplantae; phylum Streptophyta; class Magnoliopsida; order Commelinales; family Pontederiaceae; genus Pontederia; species Pontederia paniculata. Next base: position 76,731 of record LTAE01000379.1, on the reverse strand, counting down.
CGCCCATGTTGCTCACAGCAACATCAAAGTTGATCTCGTCATTGCATGATATCTGATCGATGCTCATACTCGGGCAATTCGATGGTGGAGCATCGGGCTTGCGGGTGATCGCCTTGCACTGTTTCTGGTCGCCGACCTTGACGGGGATTTGGACGTAGTCCGGGTATATCAGACTGTACTTAATGAAGCTGCTGTAGCTCAGACCATGGCCGAACGGGTAGAGGACGGGGCCAGTGAAGAACTTGTAGGTTCGACCAGGGTAACCGTACTCATCGTTCGGACGTAGTTGCATGGATATCATTGGAAGTGCATCTACGTAGTCCGCCGTGTACCACGTAATTGGTAGTCTTCCTCCTGTCAAGATATATTTCGTTAACGCATCTTATGTCATCAAAAGCATCAATAAGATACCAAACGACTTAGAGTGGAGATCATATGAGCTCATACTCGTAAAAACATAAATTAGTCGAGATTAATAGGCTGGGATGTATATATGTTTGATGATCGTGTATATATGTTTCACCTGGGTTGTGGCGGCCAAAGATGACATCGGCCATGGCTTGACCTCCTTCTTGGCCTGGGTATCCTGCCCAGATAATGGCACCAATCTTGGGGTGGTTCTGTGCGAAGGAGATGTCGATGCATCCTCCGGATAAGATGACTAGGACGACCGGACCGGCGGAAGCATCTGCGACTTGGCTGATGAGCTTAAATTGGGAGCCCGGAAGCAAAAGATCCAGGCGGTCATGTGCTTCGGCTTCAACCGAGAGATCCAGTCCGGCCAGTATGATCGTCGCACTGGCCGTCTTCGCAGCATCTACGGCTTTGCCAATCGAGCTCTCATTCGTACACTGAACATCACAGCCCTGCTGGTAGTCCACTTTAACATCCCTGGAAATGGCATCCAAGGGCGAGGTGTATCGGCACGGTACGCCTGCATGCATGCATGTGTTACACAAGGGAAATAGATCGAACACTTCTAACCAATACAAAACAAGAAACGTCGGAAGTGTTCGACTGATAGTACCTGCGTAGTTTCCGATCATAACATCAGTGGCATTGGCATGGGGACCGATCAAGGCGACGTTCGTGTACTTCTTGGGATCCAGCGGCAACGTTCCGTCGTTCTTCATGAGAACGAGCCCCTGCCTCGCGGCATCCAACGCCAACTCTATGTTCTCTTCCGTGCAAATGTCTTTCGTTCCCAGGTTCTCATACTCGGCTATGTTGTCAAAAAACCCGACCCTCATGAGGACCATGTACAGGTTCTTCAGAGCATTGTCCACGTCCGTCTCTCTCATTTTTCCTTGCATGACTGCGCTTAAGCCGTAATCTCTGTAGTAGTTCTCTTTTCCAATCCCACAATCCAAATCCAAACCTGTGCACACGTTATGAAAAAGATCCATAAGCAAAATGATGACATCTAATTAAACTACAAAATAGTATGTAGAGATCTGCATCTCTACCAGCTTTCATGGCATGGCCGACTGCATACTCCGCAGAATCACCAAGCCATTTGGAATGTTCATGGATGACTTCAACCGCGTCACAATCAGAAACGATGTACCTAATAAGAAATTAAGTTAATTAGTTCAAACTAAAAGAAAAAACATAAGGCTTATAATGCATGAGGAGTTGTAATGACATAATGCGTACCCATGAAGTTGCCAATCATTTCTAATCGTCTGCGACAGGAGATTGGCGTTGGCGCACATTGGAATGCCATTGACGCGGTTGTAGGAGCACATGACGGCACTGGCGTCGCCTTCCCTGACGCACATCTCGAACGGGCGATTAAAAGTCTCCACCATGTCTTGTTCGGAAACCTTAACATATATATATATATATATATATATATATTGGTAATTAACAAGTTAAATTTTTTTTTTCGATTGGTATTACGTACCCTTGCGTCGAATTCTAGTCGGTTGACGCCTAACCAGCTATCGACATCATAAGCGGTGTAATGCTTGCAGCACGCGGAAACCTTCAGAGGTCTTGAGCTCAAGTCTGTGTAGTTCTCCGTTCCCTCCACGTCCTGCATGCCCCTCACGAAGTTGACGCCGTACCGGCCGACGACGAGCGGGTCCTCTCCCGGCGTCTCCATGGCCCTTCCCCACCTCGGATCCCGGACGATGTTTATGTTGGGGCTCCAGAAGTTTAAACCTGTGTGGCCCAAGTTGTACATGGCTCTTGCTTCTGTGGAAACCACCTGGCATGCATGGTTCACCAGCAATGAGCGATCAATGGAGATGGATATTACTCTACTTATTATATGTTATACCTGGCCGATCCTTTTCCACAAGGACTCGTTGAAGGACGCGGCGGTGAGGATGACATTGGGGAAGCTCGTGGCCGCCGGAACCACATCGCCGAAGTAGGTGGCACGGCCGCCAGCGGCGACGCCGTGAAGCGCCTCCAACCACCAACTGTACTTCGGCAGCCCGATCCGGTCGACGCCTTGGGCTTTGTCACCGAGCTGGAGGATCTTCTCGGCGAGCGTCATCCGGCCGATGAGATCCCGCACTCGGGTCTCGTACGGCAGCGAATTGTTGCAGTAGACGAAGTCGTCCATCTTCAACTGCAAGGCCGCGAACCTGTCCGGGTTGCAGACCTTGCTGTAGTTCTTGCCATGGGTCTCGATTGCACCGGGATTATTGCTAGGCGGGTTGGCAGCGAGGGACGCTTCCGGCGTTGTTTGGCTTGCAGTGGGGGGAGTGATTCTGGAGAGTGAGGGAGGGACGACGCTGATGCAAGTCAGCAAGAGCAGAACAAAGAAGGTTTGATCGCAGGCCGCCATGTCCAGAGCTCTTGGCTTAGTACTGCTGAGCGAGGGGGAAGCTGAGACTTATATGCATGGAATGGAGGGGTGTCAAAATTGTGTGTTTGTGGGGTAATATTTGAACCTACCAAAATATATAAATCATATACTAATATTTAGGATTAGGTTCCATTAATCATGCAACAATCTTCATTTAGATAACATTTTGCCAGGGTAGAACAAATTTATCCTTAATTCCATCTGTTTCATATAGTATCGTTTTTTTCCATTTTTGAATTTTTACTTCTTTATTATTTCATTTTACTCCATCCTATTACATTCTCTGTGTTGGCATCTTCCTTTCTTTTCATCATTCCTATCTGTTATTTTCCTTTCACAAAATGCTTTCTTTAATTGTGCGCATATATTTCAATGTTTTTTTTTTCTTTATCTGCATGCTTTCTTTGAACGGTTGTTCTTATCGGCATAGTTTTTTCATTATTTTACTTATTATATAAAACTTATGTAGTTTACAATTTGTCTGTTTTTTTTTAATTAAACTAATTCAATGTATTCAGACAACATATATTTCCTTCAAAGACTAGATTTGACGTGACTAATATTTTGCAAAGTGGTAATAGTAAGATGAATATTAGATTATTATTTAGAATGGTGTTTTATTTTGAAGAATAAAATAAAATATATTTTAATTTGGTCATTATATAATTGAATTATTTAATATTAGATTATTCACTACTAAGACAAGATTTGACGTGACTAATATTTTGCAAAGTGGTAATATTTCGATCAATATTAGATTATTATTTAGATTGGTGTTTTATTTTGAAGAATAAAATCAAATATATATTAAATTGGTCATTAAATAATTGAATTATTGATAGATATTTCAATATTAGAATGAAAATTGGATTATTTTTATTTCTAAAATAGGGCGAATTAAATTAATCTTATTCATTTATGTTTCCAAAATAGAAAGGATTGGTTCAAATTATTTTTTTATTAATTGATTCAATTTGGTCAGGCACCATTTCTAATTCTTATATCATACCAAATTGGATCACACGCTTATTCGTGGTTGGTTGACTAATTCAAACAGGCCGATTTGTCCGTTTATAATTAGATTGGATAGACTTGATATAATTTACACTTAATTTTATCTGTTTTATATTGTATTTTAAATGAAGGATAAGAAGAAATTTAACACAAGAATAGAAAAATATATAATTTTCAAATTTTTTTTGTTAAAAGATAAATAGTGGATATAATTTATAGTTCAATTGGGCGATAACTGGACTAAAGAAATTATTGTTTTCTTACAATATAAAAACTAATATTTTAAAGAAAATAAAAAAATAATGCTGTCATATTATTCTACAATTACAGCTAAAAAATATTTATATTTTTTTATCAAAATAAATTATATTTTATTTTACGAAAAATAACAGTAAATTTGTCTTTTGTTAATTACCTTTCCTCTTTCCTCCCATCATTATTTTCCTTATTTTTACTCATTTCCAAAATATTATTTTACTCTATTATATTTTATTTTCTGTTTTAGAATTTTCCTTTATTTTCTCCACTGGCATTTTTCAATTTTATTTTGTGCCTTTCCTTTTTATTTTAATTTTTTCATTTTCTCCTTTATTCTCGCCGCTGGCATTTTTTATTGTACTTCTTTCCATTTTATTTTTCGGCTTTGATTGCGTGCATTGATCATTTATTTAATTCCACTCATTTCCTTTGTTGATTATTATCCTTATTGACGAACAGCATTTTTTTGTTATTTTCATTTTTTACCATTTTATTTTGAACTGATTTTATATTTAATTTTTACTTCTTTCTTTTTTTCATTTACTCTATCGTATTCTATCCTCTGTGTTGGCATTTTTCTTTTTTATTTATACTTCCTTCCATTTCCATTTTCCCTTTATGCTTTATTCTCTGCGTTGGGATTTTTCATTTTTATTTCACTTCTTTCTATTTCAATCATTTTTTTAATTTCATGTCATTTTTCAATATTTTTCCATACTTTTTATGCTTTCCATGTGTTTTAATTCCATCTTTATTATCTTTGATTCCACAAACATCTTTTGTTATTTCCAATTATTTACTTTTTATGTTGAGCCCATAACTTTATATTTTTATAATTAGGTGTCATTTCTAAACCTTTTTTTTTACTACACATAGGGAGCCGCATATGTCTAATAAAGGAATAATTGAAAGATAATGAAATAACAAAATTTCTAAGTATTGAATTGGAAAAGAGCTAATGCATCGGATCACAGCTCATTCGCGATTAGAAAAAAATTCAAATTTGACTACTCCCGTTTTTAATGCATTGGATAGAACTGCATTTGATTAATTTACCATGTTTTGATGGAATGGACTCATTTTTTTTTATCTAATTCATTCAATGGGAACGACATATATTATTTATATAAAATTTTAGAAAGGAGCAAAAAAAAATATGAATTACAGTAAAGAATTAAATGACTATGTGCACCTGAATTTGAAGTGATTATAGACTTATTTTTAACAAAAAATATTTTATTTTGAAAAAGTAAAATTTAAAAGAGTGGTATAATCATATATTTAAAATTGAATAGTGAAGATTTACATTCACGGAATGAGAATAAATTATGGGTTTATGAAAAAAATTCTGACCCCTTTCAATAAGAAAGAAAAATATGATCAAATGATACAATATAAAATCAGATTATCAAACTAAATCTGTTTGATAAATAATGCTAAAATATCTGCTCATAAAGTTATGATATAGAACAGATTATGATATCCTACGACTAACTGCACGGAGATTTGGATTGGAGCTGTTGGCCATTTTATTTTTATCCACAATTTTAATTTTAATAAGGCATTGTTCTCCTGCATGCTCTCGGCTCCTCTCTATATATTCCATGTTCCTTGTACCTCTCTTCACATCGCACTCCAATGGCACCTTCTTCTCTATTCACCCTTCTCTCCTTCCTCATACTGTTCTCCGACGCCATCTCCCATGTACACGCCGACGACAAGCCCCTCTATGACTTCGCTTACGTCTGCGACCCCGAGCGCTACAAGAAGCTCGGCCTGGACATGGCCGACTTCCCCTTCTGCAACAGCGCCCTGTCCTACTACGACAGGGCGAAGAACTTGATCAACAGCATGACACTCCGTGAGAAGGCCGGGCAGCTCGGGAACTCGGTCGGCGGGTGGAGCGCCCTGACCAGCGGCGTGCCCCGCCTCGGCTTGCCCCAGTACAACTGGTGGTCTGAGGCCCTCCATGGCGTCTCCAGCGTCGGCGGCGGTTCTAAGTTCACCGGAGCTGTCCCCGGAGCCACGAGCTTTCCGTCTCCGATCTCCCTCGCTGCGTCCTTTAACGAGACTGTGTGGAGGGCCATGGGCGAGGTTACATATATACATCCATTTCATGCCTCCGACGCTGCATGCGTGCATGCACGTCTACTAGAACACTTGATCGATTTCTCCATACGCAGGTTATATCGACAGAGGCGAGGGCCATGCACAATCTCGGGTTGGCCGGATTGACGTTTTGGAGCCCCAACATCAACGTCGTCAGGGATCCGAGATGGGGAAGGACCCTGGAAACGCCCGGGGAAGACCCCTACGTGGTCGGTCGCTACTCCGTAAACTTCGTCAGGGGCTTGCAGGACATCGCCGGCCAGCAGCTCGTCGATGATTTGAACTTGAGGCCCCTCAAGGTATCGGCCTGCTGCAAGCACTACGCCGCCTACGACATCGATTTCTGGCCTCCGGCGCCAGCCGGCTCGACTGGCTTCGTCACCCGCTTCCGCTTTAATTCCAACGTGGGTGCAGTACATGAACCTGGAATTATAACTGGAGTACGTATGATCACATCTATCACCATGGACGTCGATCTTTCTTGCAGGTGACAGAGCGAGACATGGTTGAGACGTTCGTCCGTCCTTTCGAGATGTGCGTCACGGAAGGCGACGCGAGCAGCGTCATGTGTTCGTACAACCAAGTGAACGGCCTTCCCACCTGCGCGGATCCGAGGTTGCTGAAAGGAACCATCAGAAATGACTTCAAGCTCCATGGGTATATATATACACATATGCTAACATTTTATGCTCAGATCGACATGAAAAAAGAATTAGCATCTGAACCAATTGGTTTCATCTTTCTCCAGATACATAGTTTCAGACTGTGATTCGATAAAGACCTTTGTCAATGACCAAAGGTTTCTTGGGGACACGCCAGAAGATGGCGTCGCTCAAGCGATAAAAGCAGGTACCTTCATATTTATCAATCTGATGGCTTTATAGTTGCTTTAGTTGATATATAAATTTGATGCAGTCGTGACTATATATATATATATAGGTTTGGATTTAGATTGTGGGGACTTCTACAACAATTATCTTGAGTCGGCAGCAATGAAGGGATTGGTGAAGGAAAGTGAGATTGATCAGGCTCTGTTCAATAACTTCGTCATGCTGCTCAGACTCGGATGGTTCGACGGCCAACCCGCATACCAGAACCTGAACGCGGGGGACGTTTGCTCCCCGCCGCACATCGATCTGGCGAGGGACGCCGGCAGGCAAGGCATCGTCCTGCTCAAGAACGAGGGCAACGCTCTGCCTCTCAGCCCAGTCAATCACAAGAACATAGCCGTCGTCGGGCCGCACGCCAACGCCACCACCGTCATGATAGGAAACTACAACGGTGTGCTTCCTTTTTTGTGTATCTTATCTTTTTTTAGTCTATGAATTCGAATTTGGACGAGTTTTGCAGGCCCTCCTTGTCGCATCGTCTCGCCCGTCGATGGATTTAAACAGTATGCTGCGAACGTGGTCATGGAGTTGGGATGCGAAGATGTCACATGCATGTCTCAGAATGCGATATGGCCGGCCGTCAGGGTCGCGAGGAACGCAGACGCCACCATCATCGTCGCCGGCCTGAGCCTCGACATCGAGAGGGAGGACCTTGATCGCGCCACCATCGATCTCCCGGGATACCAAAACCTCCTCATCGAACAGGTGTCCGAGCTCGCAAATGGCCCTGTCATCCTGGTCATCTTGTCGGGTGGCGGCGTAGACATCTCCAGATTCCAGAACTCTCAGTACATCGACGCCATCATATGGGCAGGTTATCCAGGAGAAGAAGGCGGAGCTGCCATTGCCGACGTTATCTATGGGACTTATAATCCAGGTAGGTACCATGCTTGGATGCATGTTTCTGATCCAACTAAAGGAACATATGGATCTAAATTTGTTGTTAAATTACTTGGTGTACAGGTGGAAGGCTCCCTGTTACGTGGTACCCTTCAGATTACATAAATCAGATCCCCATGACGTCGATGCCGCTGCGCCCTGTCGATGGCCTTCCGGGGCGGACCTACAAGTTCTACGACGGCCCAGTCGTGTACCCCTTCGGCTACGGACTCAGCTACACCACCTTCAGCTACGAGGTGGTCTCGACACAGAAGCGCGTCGACAAGAAGCTGCTCCCCCACCAGCACTGCGTGCAGCTCCACTACAACGACACCGCGAAGGTGCCCCCATGTCAGGCGGCCCTCGTCAGCGACCTCGACTGCGATGCCGACGACATCAGCGTCGTTGTCAAGGTGACCAACAAAGGGAACGTTGGTGGAACCGACGTCGTGATCCTTTACTCGCGGCCTCCCGGCGGCATTGTCGGCGCTCCGATCAAGCAGGTGATCGGGTTCAATCCTGTGGCCCTGGGGAGCAATGACAGCAAGAATGTGGAGTTCAGCCTCAACTCCTGCAAGAACTTGAACATCGTGACGGAGTCGGCGTACGTGGCTCTGCCGACCGGCCAGCACACCATCGTCGTCGGCAACGGTAACAACGCCGTGCAGTTCCCCTTCCAGGTCAATGTGCAGGGCAGTTGAGCCCTGCACCTGCAGGGGGTTCGGGTCTTATACTAATTAGTGTTAAGGGTCTGTCAAGCTAGTTGAAGGTTTATTACGTTCAACATTTTACTTGATAATAATAGGGATTGAACAGTTAATATGTTCAAATTACATTTAATAGAGAGCCTCGAATCGAACATGTTGAAATATCAAAGTTAATATCGAAAATAATCATAGAACCAATTGGAACTCGTAGAAAATGTTAGTGCATGCCTGTGTTATTTAGTCCAATGATATAAAATGGTGTATAATAGAGATACTAGTCTTGGAGATTTAAGTAAAATGGTTGAATTGTAGTTTTTCAATGCTTTTCTTGTTATTTGATATGGCTTAACAAACACTTAGTAACCTGACACTCCATGAGTGTAAATTGGAAAAAATTATTTTAATAAAAAAGAAAAATATTGTGCACTTATATAATAAATATCTTAATTAGTAAATATATTTATTTATGACACATTTTTTTTGACCCATTAATGTACTACATAATGTTATTCTTATGATTCTTAAGAATCAGATTTGAGACGAAAAATTTATTGTGGTTTCATATCTCTCTTAATTTGCGTCAGCATTTGAGACAAAAAAATATTTTTGACACAAATTGTGGCAGAAAAAGATCTGATGCATATGATAATTGCTCATAATTAGTATAGGAAAGTTTTGCCGCCGAAATTTCAACACAAATTATGATGATTACATTGTGTGTTGGACTCGAGTTCATCACAAATTATGACAGACATACAATTTGTAAAAAATATTGAGTCCATAACAAATTGTGACATATTTTGAGTTCGTCATAAAAGACCACAATTTGTATATTTCTTTTATCTCTAAGATTTTAAATTATATTTTTCTGCGAAGGACAATTCCATCTCAAATTCAGTCGCAAAAAATAATATAAATATTAGTCTTCACCTTCTTCACTCCGACCGTCATGAACTCTTGAATCACCTCCTTCTTCTCACTTCGATTCTATCGAAAGAAAAGTTTTTTTTTTCATGGCCACGCAAAGGCAGAACTTGCCCTTGCGCGATCGTGCAAGGGTCTGGATATGGTGCATGGGTTAAGTCTAGGATTCCGAGATTATTTTGATGATCACAAATTTGTAAGAGAGCTTAGTTTGTATTAATCATCTTTTGAATTGATGTTTGAAAGATAGGATTTTTAGGTTTCAATAAGTGATAGGTCGACCGAGGTTGAAGAACGGACGACTTATGCACAGAGAAGACAAAGGAAAAATCATGGTGTGTAGTGGTCGTCCAAAGGATGTGAAGTGGTCGACCTATATGAAGAACAAAGATCTAAGAAATGAAGTCAAGTACTAAGCGGTCGACCAAAGCTGTTGAGTGAATGACCGAAGATAAGTTAGATCAGGAAAGATCGTCCGGTGAAGAACAGTGGGCGACCGAAGGTTCTATGTCAACAGTACAGAGGTTGAAGAACAGACGCTTCAAGGAGAAATGGACGCCCTATGATGAAGTTTAGCCAATGATGAGATGGCTAAGGAAGGAACGATCATCCGAAGATGAAGAGCGGACGACCATAGAGCTAGAGATGAAGACAATGGACGTCTAAGGGTTTCAGACCGAAGACAGTGGACGACCAGAAGATTGTCAGTATTGGAAGAGGATGTCTGAAGGCTCATGAGTTGAAGCAGCGGATGACCTAAGTAATGATAGAAGGAAGATCGATCGATCGAAGGTGAAGGTCGAACGACCGATGGATTTCAGACAAAGACAAAGGTCGTCCGAGAGTCTTGGTATGAAGACAAGTGGACATCTAAAAGTTTATAAGATCTGAAGTGAAATAAAGAAATGTCGACCGAAGGATTAGCAGATGACCAATGAGAAGAGAAAGATCGTCCGAGAGCTGAAGAGACAAAGTAGCGGTCGACCAGTCCATCTGACTACAGAAGGAGAGGACGTCCAAGGAATCTAAGAGTTGTTAGAGGACGTTCAAAGAATGTTAGAAGAAAGAAAGGACGTTCGAGGATCTCAGTGGAAAATGAGCGGGCGTCCGAAGAATATCAGAAGAAGGTTTGGCGGACATCTGAGGATCTCAGTGGATGAAGAGCAGATGACCAAAGTACTGAGTCAAGAGATAGCGGACGTCCGAGGATCTCAGTGAGGAATGAGCGGACACTCGAAGTACTCAGAGAAGAAGAAGTGGACGTCCGAGGGATTCAGAGAGAATCAGCGGACGTCCAAAGAAGTGTCAAAGGTTTTGGCACAAGTCAAGTCGGTCGACCGAAGATGAAGAGCGGGCGATCGAAGTATCTTGACAAAGGTCTTCAACTCAGGGAGTGAGCGTCCGAGAAGATTGGTGTGCAATCAGCGAACGACCAGAGAAGAGTTGAAGGTGGTACAAGTCAAGTCCGACGACCGCAAATGAAGAGTGGACGACCGAAGGAGCTTGATAGAAGACTTCAACTCAGGGAGTGGACGTCCGAGAAGATTGTTGTGCAATCAGCAGACGAATAGAGAAGAGTTGAAGATAGTAAAAGTCAAGTCGGGCGACCGCAGATGAATAGCGGATGACCGAAGGAGCTTGACAGATGACTTCAACTGAAGAGTGGACGTCCGAGAAGATTGGTGTGC
>LTAE01000379.1:1210-51942 GCA_001647135.1 Pontederia paniculata | reverse complement strand
CCCTCCACCCCCCCCCCCCCCCCCCCATGAAAGAAAGAGAGAGATTATGAAAAAAGGTGTTGGGTGCTATTTATAAGAAAAAAATCTTCTTAGATAAGTCAAGGATGAGTTTATATGTGATTAAAATTTTTAAGTATAAATTTGTATATGATTAGACTTATCGAGGATTAATTTGAATAAGATAAGAAAATTCTTAATTGATTAGGAAAAGTATTAAAATAATAATTTGACTATGAGGCTCATATACTTATTCTTTTCTATATTAATCATATTTCAACTTATCTTATCTTGTTTTTTTAGTTATTATTCATTTAAAAATCAAAAGCGTTAAGGATCAACGAACACTTATGACTCACTGTTCCCATACCTCACAACATATTCCTCTCTCTCTCTCTTCTTCATCACATAATACCTATCACAAGGTGCATTAGGCACATTTTCTTTAAATTAGGAGTGAGCATAATCGGGTTCGGGTCGGGAATGAAGTCGTCCCGATATCAACCCGATTTTTATCGAGAAAAAGACAACTAGTCTCATTCCCGATCCGGTTAGAATGGGATCAGATTCAGGAGGTTCCGATTTGGATCGGAAATTAGATCGAAAAGTCTCGATTATTTTATTTTTTTTATAAAATTATGAAGACTCAAAGACTTATTAATTACACAAAAATAGGTTACATTCGTGTAAAAAATATTCAATATATAATTATCTATTATAAACTGATAGAAAAAAAAAGTTAACATTGACAAATCAAATATTTTCATAAAAAAAATCTTTTAACAAAATGTATTCAATATCATGTGCAAACTAAAGATATACGTTCTATTAGAATGCATGGAGCAACTAAAGATATACGTTCTAATGGTTTCCCTTTATTAATGCCAAACATCGTACTCATATTAGGATTATATATTAAAGCATGATTTGTGATGTATGATGACATATGGATGTTACGATAAAAAAAAAAGAAAAGAAACTTTTTTACTCCAGACGCAATTTAGTAAGCATATTTCTTTTTGCATGGTCAGATTCAAACTAGACAAAAAGACAAAAAAAAAGTCAAGGAAATAAAAAAAAGATTATACCAATTATCAAAGACAAGATAAAAAGATCATCCGCGTATAATGGATAGATATTAACTACATAAAAGAAGAGAAAAAAACTGATCAAGAAAGGAGAAAAAAAATTACTTACCAAAACTTAAAGATAAGGAACAAGATGAGAAGATGTTTGTTGCGGTAATAGATGTTGTGAATAAGACTTCTCAAAGCATAACATCAAAAATTTAGACTTTTATATTTTACGAAAACATTGTGACTAATATATATATATGCAATTAAATATAAAAAAACTAAGCTATAAGTGGTCCAAAAAAAGAACTACATATATAAGCTAAAAAATGAGATGAATTATATATATATATATATATATATATTAAAATAAATAATTAAATATTAATATTAGATCGGGACTAATTGAATATTTTATATAATAATTCGATTTTAATTCAAATTATGTCGGATATTTTAAATCTTGATCTCGCATGGATCCGGATAATAATATAATCGAAAAAAAAGTTTGATAAATCAGATCAATTTGGGCTGGAACAATCGGATCTTTCCACCCGTGCTCACCCCTACTTTAAACAACAAAATGATGACATATATATTATCTTTTAAAACAAATTGGTGGGCCCTTATTGGACTAAATTGGTTGAAGGCCCAGTAAGGCACTCGGAATGATCCAAAAGCAATTATATCGTTTGGCATACTTGTTTAATGGTTTCCTTCCGAGTGTTCATGAGACTTGGCAACAATGCGAGAAGACTTCACAAATCATGCCACACGTACATGCAATACAACACCTGTCATTGGAGTCCTTCTATCCATCTTGACACCTTCTTGCACTCGATAACCATGTCTCCCGTTCAATCCACCGTTATATATATGTGCACCATGTCCCTGCAATTTTTTCCTCTTCTCCATTTGTTGTTCTCTTTCTGTATTCTACTTCTTTTGCATCTTTTTACTTCAAAACAGTGCAAGCGTTGGATCCTGCTTTTTGTATCCGTAAGTATATATATTTCTATATAATTAGTGGAAGTCTAGTTTTATTAATGCAATACATGTTTCTTTAACTAATTCAAGTGGAAGGCTTGAGAAGTAAACAAGTGATATTAGAAGTTATTCTCTAATTATCAATTACTACCAAAATAAGGAAATAATGAAGCGAGTGATGGACGTGGAGATCAAGCTACGGCTGCCTAATGCCGCGGCGCACGGCCGCCTCCTCGAGGCCCTCGCAGCCTACCGCCACTGCACGCACCTCCAGGAGAACCTCTTCTTCGACAACGCCGGGGGAGAGCTCTCGTCCCGGCTGGTCGTGCTTGGAGCGCGCTTCTACGACGGCGACTCCAGCTGCATGCTGTACCTCAAGGCCAACCCGCGCCTGGTCGGCGGCGTGAGTCGCGTGGAGCTGTGGCACGAGGACGTCGACCCCGAGCTGGTGCGGCCGTGCGTCGCCGAGCCGTGGCGGCTGGCGGAGATGGCCCGGGACGGTTCGTCTCACTTCATGGCGCGGGTAGCGAAGGAGTTCCAGTTGCTGCAGCAACAGAAAGGAGGGAGGAAGGGCGAGAAGGAAGAGGAGGACGGGGAGCGTGGCGCCATTGGCGAGTCGTTGGTGTGCCTGGGAGGGTTCTGCAACGTGAGGAAGGTGCACCTGTGGAGAGGGCTGAAGCTGGACATCGACGAGACGCACTACAAGTTCGGGACGAGGTACGAAGTGGAGTGCGAGACGGAGGAGCCGGAGATGGCCAAAGAAGTGCTCGAGCGATTCCTCCGGGAGAACGACATACCTTACTCGTACTCGGAGGCCACCAAGTTCAAAGTTTTCATGGCTGGGAAGGTGACGCCATGAACGCCATGCATCATATGCTCTTCCATGCATAGTGTTCTTAATTACGACCTCAAAGAACTCTTCTGTTAAAGTTTTTTTTTTGTTGGTTTGCATGTAATTTGTGAATAATATTAGAGCTTGTGTTTTTTCTTCCTAATTGTGGGTTTTTATACATTTTAATTGCATGAAGGATCTCATACGTGAAATAATGCTGGTCAATTTAATCATGTGAATTATTTAATTACCCGAAATCTGTGGATCGGCCATCGATGAAGCATAAATTCAATTTTCTTCCATATTGTGCTTATTTTCTATTTCACCTTTTATTATTACTTCTCTTAATTTCACATTCATTTGTCCCACTTACAAATGAACTAAAAGCTTAAGTCGATAAAAAGATTTTTAATATCTACTTAATTTACAATGTTCACAATTTTTTAATTATATTTTGGTAAGTTTATATTTATTTAATTTAATAAAAGATTAAATGGGATGGTGAAAAAGGTGAGGTAAGAAAAGGTAAAATGTTAAGTGAGAGAATAATATCAAAGTTAAAAAAAATATGTTCAATGAGGGCGAAAAAAGATACTTTTATTGTATCAAGTACCTTGTTTGCTCCTACACAATTTTTTAAATAGAGTTTTTTTCGAAAAAAAAAGTGAGAGATTAAGTATTAATTCTTGGACTTTTTTGTCTCAATCGCCAGTGTAGTACTTCACTAATTCGTGGATTAGGCCTTTCATACAAGGAAAAAGGTGATACTCAAACGCCAAACACACATACTCGTGTTCATATTTAATTTTACTATAAATAATTATATTTTTACTAATTCATTTAATACAAATCGATCCGATTATGATTCAACTGATGTACCAATTCGATATACAATCCATTTTCTTAAATATTAATTTTTGTTCAAACATTTAACTTCTTCGATTATGGTCTTCACATGAAGTGACTACAATTAGGTCATTAGATATTGAAAGGTTGTTCATGGGGTATTATCAATTCGAGATCATGCATGAAAGATTAAGTTATTTGAAGAGTTTCAGTTTGTCGTAATGCATGATGAGAATATTCTCAACGATGCATATGCTTTACAATATATTTTACGGTTTACATTAGACATTATTCTAAGTCATTTTCACATTGCATGCATTCATTTTCTACATTATTTAATTTTTTTTTCAAATTCAAAATCTACTCTTGTTTGGTGTCGTTTGTAGGAAATCGCATGGAAAGGTGGAAGAAAAATTAAAATCAACTGAATATCGCAAATAGACGTGCTCGGAAGGAAGAAATCAATACCCTGCAGCCACAAATCACGGGCCGTGACCACATGTTATGGGTCGTGATGCATCAGTATTAGCAGCATGAAGAGCCGTCGTCACTTATGCAGAAAGTAACTCACGCATTACGGGCCGTTATGGTATATATCACGATCGCAACGCACATATCACGAGCCGAGAGTCTGCAACCTGAAATCATATTCATTACAGACCGTTACACTATGTTACGAGTCGTGAAGGGTCATATTACGGATTGTCACTTCTTATCACATGGTCGATAGCAACAGCAATTTACAAGACCAGATTCATTATGTGTCGTTATATCATATTATGGGCCGTAAGTTAGAAGTAATCCGAGAGTGGAAGCTATCGTGAGCAAGAGTAACGGGCCGTGACACTTTGTCATGGGTCGTGACGACTTGAGGAATAATGAAGACATCTTTATTTACGAGTCATGATATTCTGTCACGGGCCGTTTAAAAGTTGCGCAGTTTGATATTTTCGAGATTTCGAGATGATATGACGGTCAAGAAGTTTGTGATTTGATTGAAGACTTTAAAGATTGGATTCCTATCATGTTTCTGAGAATTTGCATAAGTTTTATTGGACTCTCATCATCACCATTGATTGAGAAGCAGAATTGATCCAAGGGTTCACATGTAATGCTGATCTAACCCTAGGAAACCCTAGGTATAAAAGAATTTCGTCTACAACCAGCCAAGATCTTGGATAATCTTGGAGGCACAGAACTCATCTCATATTTTCATATTCTATCCGGAGATCTAAGGAGGAAGCTAGGAGCCGTCAACCTATAACTTAAAGCCAGAGAACGAAGATTAATCCGAAGGGCTATTGTGAAGTCAAGTTCATCATCTGTTAAAGAATTGTTCATCGTCTTCTCGACATCCAAAGGAGTATCTTCTGTTCCACACGTCATTGGGACGAATTTTGTAATCAAAACCTATTCTGAATATTTTGTGTTAGTTCTATTCATTGATCTTATTTGCTACCGTAGAACTCATATAATATTTGATACTTTTAGTTGAATTGATTCTTCATGAACATGATTGTTGAGTGCATTGATTTTCTCCAGTTTTGATTGAATTAATTAGTTGACTATTGACACGTCCTTTGTAAGTTCATAAATTCTGTAGAACTGATTATTGACTTTCTAAGTTGAAGCAATTTGTGTCATGTGATTCTGATCCGTTAAGAGTGTTTTCATTTGTAGTCTATTAGGTCAACCCATTAATGGTGATTTAATAGTTTAGTGAAACATCTTCCTGTGTCTTGTGTTATCTTCCTGAGGATAAATCATTAAGGGGTATTTTTTGGATTGTTTAATGCAAGATAGTTGACTCACCTGTTAAGGGAATTCATACTTTAAGTTTGTCTAACCATTTGAGGATTCAATAGTGATATTCATATCATATTCAATTGTTGTGCAAGATTCTGAGTACCCATCTTGAGTTTAATATTATCCAGCCCTAGTTATCATCCCTCTATTATTATTATTATTATTATTATTATTATTATTATTATTATTATTATTATTATTATTATTATTACTACTACTTATAATTTTATATTATAAGTTTTCTGAAATATCCATCTTGAAATCAATGTCATCTCCTATTAGCCTAGAATTC
Source organism: Pontederia paniculata (assembly GCA_001647135.1). Lineage (NCBI taxonomy): Eukaryota > Viridiplantae > Streptophyta > Magnoliopsida > Commelinales > Pontederiaceae > Pontederia > Pontederia paniculata. The sequence goes on along the minus strand of LTAE01000379.1, from coordinate 46,109 downwards.
TGATTAGGTAGTTATATAATTCCCCGTGAGATCGACAACTCTACTCTTTCACTTTATTACTTGTTCGACTAATGCACTTGCTAGCATTCCGATTTTGTCTGTATCAACATTTTTCGCATCACTCAAGCACAATATAAGATTGTGAAGTGTTCAAGTACAAGAATATGATTTCTTGGTTGACAATGTAAAATTCATCAACTTTCTTAGTTGATTGTGTGAGATTTACCGAGTTAGGATGATTTTAAACTAATAATTAGAAGCATACTTATTGAAATATTTGCATAGGATTGAATTTGTGGAAGATAATTGTTAGGACCAACACAAATCGTGTCTACAAAAGATAAAGCATCAATATATGGTGCATCAATGTAGGCAAATATATGTTTGACCACTATTCACATACAAGAATATGGTTGGCTTAAATTATTGGGGAATTCAATCATAATGGTGTCGATGAAATAACGATTAACACTATGTTTGTGGTGATATTTTCTCACTTGAATATTTATTCTAAAATTAATGAAGCTAGGATGAGAAAGACTATTAATTTGTGGCTTAAGATCTTACATAGTGAGTTTAAAACTACTATATTGGTCTATATTTTTAAAGTTAGAAAATTATTGACTAATTAGGAAATTTTAACAAAACAAATGCATTTATGGTTGAAGTCACAATAAATGATAAGTGAAGATCAAGCATACTTCTGCAGTAAAGAAAGGGTTGGCCAAGAGAACAAAATATGACACCATTATTATCAGTTTGATAATCAAATAAGGTGAGATGAGATAGTTAATAATGTTATAATCAACTTATCCAAACAATAGCAAGATAGCTAACTTTCGATGGAAAACAACATCAAGAGGGACATAACAAATTGTAGTTTAATAAGGTAATGAGACATAATTAATAATGTTATAACCGTCGACAAAAAGCTACTTTACATGAGATTGCTAGTTGAAAAAATAACAAAGACAATTTGGCTCCGATCAAATCTGCCTCAAGTTGTGTACGATAATGACAAAGATTGAAGCTCGTTGAGCTACAAAAAGAAGACTTAAAGAGCAGTTCGACTTCAAATGAAAAAGGTCTATAGGTACTTTTAAAAAGAACAAAATTGTACTAGTGATACTAGAAAGTGAGGAAGAGTCAACATTATTGAATTGTAAAGAGGTTGAGAAAGTGCTAAAATATAAGTCGAAAGAAGATAACAAGGAAGAGAAGGAGTCAATCAGACAATAAGAAAATAATCATTTTCTGAACGGGCTAAAAATCGCAATGGTCTTAGCAACCGGCATCACCTCAAGGAATGTCAAAAGAGAATCGATTCAACCAATTAGAAGAAGGGGATCCACATGTCAAAATAAGAAAGAAAAAAGGAGGCTGAATTTAAAGATGATTTGAAAGATAGGAAAAAAATCATGGAGATTAGATATGTAAAAAATGAAATATTAAAATAGAATCAAATTTAGAACTTAAACCCTAAAGCTAAAATATGTAAATTTGGTCTCATAAGAATTGATACACATTACATTTTGACTAAAATTTCTATTAGAGCTTCATATATTTTACATTTGGATCTTGGTCTTTAGCCTTATAGTTAGCGTTCATAATTGATTAAAAACTTTATTTTTTAAATACTTTATTTTCTTATTTGGTTATCACCATGTTTAGTTATTAATTTCATGTGGGATTTGGAGTGTCTAGATAGATACATGTTATTTTCATTCAGTATGTATCTCCATTTATATCCCATATGGGTAGCTTCCACCATCCATTTGTCATAGAACTCAAGTGAGGGTATAAGGGAGCAAAGTTAACCTTGAGGGGCTCATTGGTCTTTTATCTATAATTATTTAAATTCGATTAAGACTCCACTACTGCTCGATTACTAGGTTATGTTATATCTCATATCTTCTTCTAAATAACTAGGCGAAAAGATAGGTGGGAGAGACTATCGAGAGAGTTTGCTGCTTTGCATATCGGCCCCATGTTGTCTTTTTGAATCGACCATTAATGAACAATGCATTCTTCATAAACAAGTAGCCTAAAAGAATGTACCTTTTGTTAGAAGTTGAAATCTTTAAATTCTAAACAAACTCAAGCTAAAACTAGTTGCTAAGATTATTTCAAAATGTCTTACCTATACTAGTAGTATTTTGAGTTATTTCATAAAACTAAATTATTTGATCCAAAAGTTATATTTACATGGTGAATTATCATCTTTTATTATATCTACATAAGTACACCATTTTATTCCTGAGTCTCATCATTTCACTTGAATGCTAATGTAGTGTCTAGTGCCTCATGAGTTAAGGTTTGTACTAATTATCAAGAACTAACTAATTATAAAAGTAATTTAGTTTGATATGATTTGTTAAGAAGTATAATAATGAAAACTAAGAATGTGATTAACCATTTAAATTGTAATGGGTGTGAAATATAAGAAATTAAAAGATAAGAATTTTTTTATGAAGATCAAAATGCTAATTTAAATTATAACATCGTGATATTCACATTATTTTAAATATATTTGAAAAAATATAATAAAATACTTGAGTAATCTCCAAATGCACAAATTTTCTTGTGATTATTTGAGTTTCAAAAAAAGTTCTAACCTAATAAATAATTTGTTATGGAATATCAGATCTTAATAAACAAATATCAATTAATAACTAATGATCATTATCCTTTGATAGTTTTTCAAATCATAACTAAATTATCTTATTAATAATTTTTATTTTAACATTATTTTTATAATACTTAGTACTAAAATCTTACTTAAAATAGTGAAAATATGTAATCATAATAATATAACTTTCTTTGCTATTTAATTAATATTCTAATTCATTGTTCTATCATAAAATATTATAAGTCATTAACAATTAAATATTATTATATTCAACCTCTATTATTTTATAATGCTATAAGCTTGTTTTTAAATAATACTAGTTTTTATCATTTATTTTAATTAAATATAGAATTATAACTTAGTGTAATGTTATGAATGTGGAAGGAACATTTTAGCATTCAAAAATTAAGAGAAAAAATAAAGTTAGATAATATAAAGAATATAAAAGAGAAAAATAAAGTTAAAAAAGGAAATAAATGTAAGAAAATGAAAGGAAAAAGGAAAGTTAAAAAAAAGAAAGTAACATAAAAGTTAAAAAAGGGAAAGCAAACAAAAAAGTTTCGCCCATGAAAACCTGAAATGAACAGATTCTTACTAAAAGTAAGAATCCATTTTTTTTTAATTAGAACTAAAATTGGCGGGATATAGATCAATCTTTAAATCAATTTTGGCCTTAGTTTTGATTATTAAATGCTTTAAGTTTTCTTAAGACGACTTTATTGTCACTCCAAAAAATATTGTTACCAATACATCCTATTGAGGTATAAAAAGTTAATGATAGAATGATGTTTAGGCGTGTTCACCGGGTCGGATCAATGATGTTACTTCTTAGAAAAGACAATAAACACTTTTTATCTTTTATATTGTTGCATTTTTTTAAGTATAAATATAAAAATTTTGCTCTTCCTAACTACTTAAGCTTTTAGGATTTTGGATTATTTGATTTAACATGATATTAAAGCAAGGTTGAGAGATCTTGAATTTAAATCTTGACAAAGCTCTTGTTAAAAATGAATTCCTCATTTAGAGGGTTGAGTTGCACCAAAGTTATTAATAATCCACACATAAGAGAGAGTGGTAAATAATATAAATATAAAGATGTTTCTCTTGTAATCGATTTAAATAAGTGGTGAATTTTATACTTTCATGGTTAAATATTACTTTGTTCTTATAAAATACTCTTTAAAATAGTATGTGACTGACTATAAAAAAAACTATTTACATGCGAAAATTCTTCAAACAATCTAAGTGAAGAGATAATGGTTGGTCTGAGAAACAAACAAACTATTTCTTTTTTACTCAGCACTTTAATTAGAGGACTCGAAACATACATAGAAATCGATATGAAAAGCATAAAAAATACAAAGTATTAGTTTTATTTTCTATTTTACCTTTTAAAAATTTTAATATTATTTTGTTATCTTCTTTTAGTTTTTCACCTTTTGTCATATGTCCCATTTATACTTAATTTATAATGTTTACAAATTTTATATTTATTTATTTTAATAAAATACTAATTTGATAGTGAAAAATATGAGGTAAATACTATCTAAAAATTTAGTTGAGAGAATAATATCAAAGTTAAAAAAGATATACGTTGTAATGTAAGGATGAAACGAGATCTTTTGAGTGTGTCCACCATACCTATAACTTTTATTTATGTTAATCATTTGCTCATAAATATTTTTTTCTTAAAAAAAGCATTGTAAAAGATTTAGTATTATTAATATTGAGCTTTTGGGCATCAATTGTATTCATGCATCCTCACAAATTCTTGAATTATGTCTTAGCTTTAAACACACTGAAGTAAAATGTAGAGTTGAAAAAGTTATTTAGTGACCATGACGTTTTAACTAGACAAATGGTTGGAGTCATAATAAAGAAATAAACATAAAGTGCACTTTTGTCGTAAAAGAAAAAGGTTGATCCAAAAAAAGAAACATTACAAAATTATCATAAATTTGACTATTTTATAAGGTAAGATGACACAACTTATAGTTTATCCAAACAAAAATAATATAGCCAACTTTCTCGAAAAAGCAACATCAAGAGGAACACGACAAATGGTAGTCATATAACCTAAGGCGACATTAATATTGTTAGAACCATTTATAAAAGGCTAATTTGCACAGGATTGCAAATTCAAAAAGCAATGATGCGATTTGTCCACATCAATCAAGTGAGCATCAAGTTGTGTACGATAATGACAAATAATGGGACGTTCATGAAGCTCATTGGGCTACAAAAAAATAACTTAAAAAGGAGTAGTTCGACTTTGAACAACAAAGGACAAGGTCAACATCGGCTTTTGAAAAGAAAAAAAACACTTCTAGTAATAAAAGAAAGTGATCGTGGAAGAATCAACATTATTGGTGAATTGTCAGGATGATAAAAAAAGGCTAAAGTAGAAACTAAGAGAAGATAATTAACGAAGAAGATAAGGGGCCAATTGGGCAATAAGAAAATATTCAATTCCTAAAAGAGCTAAAAATCACAAAGGTCTTCACAACCTACATCATCTCAACCAATGTCAAAAGAGGATCAACCCAACCAATTAGAAGAAAGAGACTCCACAGATCAAAGGAAGCAAAAAAAACAAAGGTGGTTGATTTTAAGTTATAATAATTCTACTTTATTCGACGACACTTTAAATAGAAATTGTCATAAATGTTCATTGAAGCAAAGATATGAAAAAGGCAATTGAAGCATTGAAATAGAATCAAATTTAGTACTTAAACACGAAGTTAAATTATATAAATTTTGTTTTATGAGAATTTACACGTTTTAGAGTTTGATTAAAATTTCTTTGGATATCTAAATATTTTATATTTTTAGTTTTATTTCTAGCCTTCTAGTTAAGGTTTTTTAATTGATTAAGACTTTATTTTTTAGTATTTGTTTAGCACTATATTTATCTATTATTTCATGCGAAATTTGAAGTGTTGGGATTTAAGATGCTATATATAAACAGAAAAACATATTATCCTTATTAGTTTCTCCATTTATGCCCCATATAGGAGGATTCTATCATCAATTCACCAAGAACTCAAGTAAATGTCTACCCTCAAAATGGCCCTTTTGGGAGATAAGTGGTATTTTGTCTATAACTTCCTGAATTTGATTAACACTCTACTATACTCAAGTACGCAACTTAATTAAAGGTGAATTTTATTATATCTCATTTTTTTCTAAAAAAGTAGACAAAAAGACAAATATTAAGGGATTATCTAGAAAGTTTACTATTTTACATACTGGTCCTGTGTTGTTTTATTGAATCAACTAAGGTTGCAAAGGTTACAACCTTGGAATCGACCATTAATTAGCGAAGCATTCTTCATATAAACAAGTAGCTTGAAATAATGTGTCTCTTATTATAAGTTGAATCTTTAAGTCTAGATTATCTCAAACTGTCCAACTTATAAAAACAAATTTTAGTTATTTCATGGAATTAAATTACATGAACAAAAAAATATATTTATATGATGATTGATTTAAGACTCTCATCATTCACTTAATTAGATGCCAAAAGAGTGTATGATGGAAGAAAGAATTAGTGCTTCTAGTAGTTATTAACAACTAACTAATTAAACAAGATATTTTGATTTGATGTTTGGTGGAAAGTGTAAAGGTAACTTTATTCTTTTATGAAGACAAATATTTTAAGGTATTTAAAAAAGTTATGATATTTTTATTATTTATAGATATATGTGACACAACATAATAAAATATTTCCACATATCCATAAAATAAAATAATATCAAAATAACTTATTTATAAAGTTCTATGTACAATAGTTACATTTTATATTATTACAAAATCACTATAATAAATAAAATTGCCAGTTATAGTAACGAGGAAACTTTCAAAAGGCACCCGAGGTGAAATGATGAATTAAAATTTTAATCAATTTAAAATCTCATTGACACAAAATCAAAAAATTCAATATGCATTGTAAATAGATTGTTAGACTAAACAAAAGGAAAATGATGCAAACTCAAAGAAGGAAGATTATTTGATGAAGTTCAATTTAACTACTTGGCCTATATCTCCGCTATGGCTTTTTCACATCTTGAGAATTACAAAGATTCACTAGTCTTCTTTTTACATCGAAAGGAGAAACTCTTTACAACATTTTTGTCTTTTCAACGCATAAGAGGCAAGGCAAAGTCTTTTCTTAGGAACTCTAGCAACTATTACAATGAATCAATCACTTAAAAAAATTTGCAATTAGAAGCTCAACATTTATCTTTTGTACTAGTTAATTATTTCAAATGTTAGATGACTCCATAAGGAAGCTTAGATTTCTTTTATAGTCTTCCATGGTCATTTTAGTTTTTGTTATCTCTAACACACTTTTTGCATTCAAAAGTAACCGATAAAAACTTTGAACAATTCAACGATCATCATCAATTCTATGGACCATAACTTAGCGATGTCACACTTTCACCAGTTGACTTCTTCAACTAGTACTTCAACTGATATTAACATTGTGAAGAGCTTGAAAATTCAATCTTTGGTCGATTGAGCTTCATCGACCAATGGAATTTTAACCGATCAAACTTTATTGATTTGTATCCTTGATTGATTGAATTATTTCAACCAGTGGCTCAATCATTTGAGTTGTAATTAGAAAAAAATGATGTTTCAACTTTCATTTTTTCAAAAATATTCTAGCTATGACTTTTGAACTTCTCCTAACAACACTAATCCAAATATTAGTATTGACATCACCCAATCAATTTTCTTATCATCAAAATCACAAAAAATTTTAACTTGGAATCCAACATAATGAAATATCATTACAATTATTTGTCTATAAAAAAAGACTATAATTTGTTGTGAGAAATTATTAAATGTTATTATTCAATCTTTATTATCTTAAAATACTATAAACTTGCTTTGAAATAAATAATTATTATTTATTCTAACTAATAAATTAATAAAATGTAAAAAAAATGGTAATACTATGGATGTGGAATGAACATTATCATTTGGAAAATAATTTAGATATTATATGAATACAAAAGAGAAAAATAAAGTTAAAAAGTAGAAATATAAAAGAGTAAAAGAAGGAAAGTAGAAATTAAATAAGAAAGTGGCATAGAAGTTGAAAACGGAAAGCATACAAAAAGGTTTCACCCATAGACGCGGAATGAATGAGTTCTTTCTAAAAGTAGGAATTCAAAAGCTGAAATTTGGATTTATGTTGACCTTTTGACTATAATTAAAGTTATGATTTATTCTAGTTTCATTTATTTTTAGGTCAATTCTTGCCTTTGTTTTTACTATTAAATGCTTAACTTTTCATGTTGATTCTATTATTAATTTTAGAAAATATTATTACCTTTATATCCTATTGTGATAAAAATATAACGTGATAATAATTTTTTTATGAAACAACTTTTTTAATCTTTTATTATTGAAATGTATTGAAGAACATAAATATAAATATGCTACTCTTATTAATATATAGCTTGAACTTTGGGGTTTTAGGTAGCTCATTTAATTCAATATGGTATCTGAGTAGGATGAGAGATCATTAACTTCAAATTTTGATAGAACTCTTATTAAAAGTTAATTTCTTTCCTTAGTAAAGTTGTAACGTCCAACATTTGAGGAGTGTTAGAGAAATATAAATATAAAACTATTGTTCTTCCTAACGACTTAATATTTAGAAATTGTTAATAGTTCATTTAATTTAACAAATTATGACTTATTTTTATTATTAAAGATTGCTTGACTATTACGAAAGTAAACAATACATCACTAACCTTTAAAAAGAACTATCTACATGTAAAAGACATTTTGCAATATAGACGGAGAGATAACGACTGACCATAGAAAAAGACAAATTACATGTAATTATAATTACACGGTACAATATTTATACTTTAGTTCGACACTAGGACCCAAAATCCATGTAGAAGTCGACATAAATGTTCATGAAGAAAAGATATGGAAAAGAAAATTGAAGCATTAAAATAGAATAAAATTTAGAACTTAAATCGGAAGGTGATGTTTATTTGGTCTCATGGGAATTGACACATGTTGAAATTTGATAAAAAATCCCTTTGAATTTGGAACATGATTTCTAACATATCTATTGAAGTTTTTGTATTTGATTAGGACTCCATTTTTTATATTTTATTTTTCTATCATTTTTTGTATTGAAGCTAGAGTATTGTATATACTTATAATTCTTTGAATTTGATTAAAATTTTACTACTGCTTGAGTATGTATTTTAGTTAAAAATATGTATTTTAGTTAAAGGTGAGCCTATTGTATGTTGATCGCGTCTTATTCTAAGCAAGTAGATGAGGTGAAAAGATATGTGGAAAAGACGATGAAGAGAGTTCACTCTTATGTTGTTTTATTGAATCAACTATTAGTAAAGCATTCTTCATATAAACAAGATAGGAAGCTTGAAATAATGTGCCTCTTGCTATCAACTGAAATCTTCAAGTTCTAAACAAATTCAAGTTAGTTGGTATGCTTGTATCAAAGTGTCTAACATGTGAAAGTAATTTCGAGTTATTTCATAGAACTAGATTACACGAGTCGAATGTTATACCTACGTTACGACTAGTCGTTATTTATTATACTTACCTAAGTACTCCATTTTATTTCAGGCTCTCATCTTCACTAAGCTGCCAGAGACAACAGAAATTAGGGTTTCTGGTACGGAGAGCTAATTAATTAAATAAGCAAATATTAGTTTGATGTTTTATTAAAATGTGTAATGATGGAGAACTAAGAAGTGATTAAACATTTAACTTGCAATGAATGTTCGGTTGAAATATAAAAATTAAAAAGGTAATTTTATTTCTTTATGAACATAAAAATGGTATTCAAATGGGAAAAAATTTATTGATAAAGTTTTATGTAAAATAATTATACGTACATTATCACAAAATATTACATCTATAATAAATTAAATGTCAACTATTGTAATAAAGAAACAAAGATTATTACTATTATTATTATAATGATGTAAATTTTCTTTGGCATATAATTATTATTATGACATTACATTAAAACAATAAAATTTTATTATATTCAATCTTTATGATTTTATGATATGAACTTGTTTTGAAATAATAATAGTTGTTATATCTATTTAATTAAGAGTTTAATGGGGGTGTAAATCACAACTTGACTTATACATGCAAGTCACGTGATCCGACGATTCATATTAAAAGGATAAAGATTTATTTCTCTGATGATGATTAAAAAAAATAACAAAGATTTATTTCCTTAAATAGTAAAAAGACTACTAACCACCTATACAAATAAGATTTAATATGGATCGTTGGATCACGTGACTTACATGTATAAGTCAAGTTGTGATTTACACCCCCATTAAACCCTTTAATTAATTACTTATATAAATATAAAAAACTAACTTAGTGTAATATTACGGATGTGGAATAAACAAATTATCGCCAGAAAAATAATTTAACTAATATAAAAGTAAAAGAAGAAAAAATATATTTAGAAAAGGAAAGAAATGTAAAAAAAATATAGTTAAAAAAGGAAAGTTAGAAAATACGAAAACAACATAAAATTTAAGAAAGGAAAGCACGCAAAAAAATATTCCCACGGACGTGGAACGAACGAGTTCTTGCTAAAAGTAGAAATTGAAAAGTCGAAATTTGGATTTATGTCGACTTTTTTATTTGATCAGTTCTAGCTTCATCTTGCTTTTAATTATTAAATACCTAGGTCTTATCTATTTTTATGTTACTTTTTAATTTTTAAAAACCTAATTAATTTTTTTAAGATGATTTTATTGTCATTTAAAAAAAATATTATTATTATCATTATTATTTTTTTAGAATAACAATAGAAATATTTTTTATTGTTAAATTGTGAAATATTTTTATGACAAAAGATTACTTGAGTCTCCTGAAAGATTTTCTTTGAAACAGTACACGCCTAACCTTAAAAGGGAACTATCTAGGGGCCAAAACTATTCCTCCAAACAATCTAGATGAAGTGATAAGTGCCGACCATGGAAAATCCAACAAACTAGCTACATGTAATCCATAAGTTCAGACATGACCATTTTGGCTGCACTGCACCATATACATGCCTCGTTGTAGCGAGACAAGAGGTCGACTATTTGTAACGTTCGTTCCTTGCTGAGTCAGTACAATTATTGCCAAGCTCAGTGACGAACGAAGGCCATTCATGACGCATCTCCCTTTAATGGCGTTATCCACGGCAACAAACAACAGATAGACTTCTCGTTCACCCCTCCCCCAACAGAGACATGAACGTTGCACGAGATTTTTCATATGCGTTACCATATCTATCTATGTGCATGGCACAAGCGCTATGAGGTGTCACAGGCGCATGCATGCCACATCGCTGTGCCTATAATGCCAACAAAGTAGGAGCAAAAACGTGAGTCACACCCACCACCTCTCGTCCAATTCCATACGTTACGAAAAGCCCCCTTGTGACTCACGTGCATGCACCCACTGCCCGTCCATGCATGTCGTGCACCCGACTGCCCGTCCATGCATGTCCCCGGACTCGCGGCTATTTATAGTCAGGACCTCTCTCTCTCCTCTTCTCTCTTCTTCTTCTCTCTCTCTCACAGTTCAACACACAAGTTGAACTGTAAAAGCTGTAGCATTTTAACCGAGAATACTACTGAAACAAGCAATGGACATTGAGGTCAAGATCCGGCTACCATGCGCGGCCGCCCACCAGAGGCTCTCGGAGGCCCTGGCGGAGTACCGCCAGTGCACCCACCTGCAGGAGAACGTGTTCTTCGACGGCACTGACGGGGAGCTCTCCACCCGCCTCGTAGTCATCGGAGCACGCTTCTACGACGGAGATGACAGCAGCATTCTGTTCATTAAGGCCAAGCGTTGCCTGGTGGGAGGCGTGAGCCGGGCAGAGCTGCTGTGGGAGGACGTCGACCCGTCCGTGGGTCGCGCGTGCGTCGCCGAGCCGTGGCGCCTCGCGGAGATGGCTCGGAACGGGACGTCGGCGTTCATGAAGAGGGTTGCGGAGGAGTTGGATTGGATGGACGAATCGGAGGAGGAGAAGGCGAGTGGGATGAAGGCGTTGGTGTCCGTGGGAGGGTTCTGTAACGTGAGGACTGTGTACAAGTGGAACGGATTGAAGCTGGACGTGGACGAGACCCGGTACGAGTTCGGGACGGGCTACGAGGTGGAGTGCGAGACCGACGAACCGGAGCAGGCGAAGGAGGTGCTGGAGGAGCTCATGAAGGAGAACGGCATAACCTACTCCTACTCGGAGACAACTAAGTACAAAGTCTTCCGCACGGGGAAGCTCATGGACTAATATGTGTTGCTCGCTCTCTCTCTCTCTGATCGTGTGGGTGTGTGCATGGTTGTCGTAGTGGTTATTGTAACCTGTTTCTGTGTGGTTCTCTCCTTTCTTGTTATCTCGTGGGCTCGTGTCAGTGTGTCAATAACGCCCCGAATTCTTAAATAATTAATAATACTGTTTATTATAAGAAATATGTAGAAGGATATGATGAGATAAGAAAATATATAATTTAATTAAGATTATGAAATGATATCTATACGTCAAAATCAAGGTGATAAATTCTAAAGAGTTATAATCTCATTCAAAATTCATTTAAAAGGATTTTTTTCCTATAAACAAAATCCAACTTCTCTAGCCTTTTCATAATCTCTCTTTTTCCCTCTCTCTCCCCTCGAAGACTAGAGAAGGAAATGACAACCATCTGCACCAACTCGAGAAAAAAAGAAGAAAATCTACCACGTGAAAGGGACGAGAAAGAAAGGTTAATGATAATCAGGTATGTAATTAAAATAATAATTAATATTTTTAGTATGCAATAGAATAATAATTAAGATAGGCTTATGTCAAAAAAATTACCGTCTTCCCAGATTAATAATTGCTATTAATTTTTTCCTCTCGGTATCGGATTTTGATTAGAATAAATAGTTACCAAACCTCGTGACACGGGTTGTGTCATCTCCTAACACGATCCGAGTTCGGCTTCGCATCACCCTCGACGTCGATCGTTTCTCGTTCGATGTACGTACACGATCAGACACATATCGCGTTGGCTTTCAGAGCGGGTTGTGTTTTCCTAATGAATGTAATGGAAGAAACCCTATTTATAACCTGGGCCTAGGTACCTTCTGACGCAGACCATGCCCTTGAACCTTTTAGATCAAGTCAATAAGATGGAGATCGTGTAATCCGTCTCAAGACACGAACCATGTTACACTCTAACTAGGGTCGTGTCGGGGCGACGAAAAGAGCATCCATGACGAACACAGGAAACGGATTGTGTCGACTGCTAACTCGTGTTCCCTCCCAGAAATATAAAAAAGATTTATTTCCTCCCTTGTTTTATATGATTTAAATGCATTTATTGGTTGAAAAATAATTTGGTAAACTCTGTAGGTTTAGGTGTCTTTAAATAATAACCTAGCTAAACTAATAGTAGGACTTAAAAGCTATTGTGATTGAATTCACGTATGAAGTGGAGGACTCCCACTGAATTGAGGGACTTATCCCTATTGTTAACATGAATCTTGAATTGGAGTCATTGAATTCCTTCTGGGACTATTGTATCATCTACGGAGATCTACTTGAGTCAAAAAGGGATCTCATGACCTACCTAGCCATATTGGCACCGGGGACAATCTAAATCTTCAATACATTGATAAGACTCACGATTGATTGTAATGATTGTCTTCAATTAAGGCAAGAAAAATAGAATGATAAAAGGGATGACTTGAATATATTAAATGAGAAGGATATGGCCATCCCAAGATGAGATGCAATTGACATTAATTGATAAATATATTAAAAGATAATGTTATAGAAATTAAGAACATGGAGATAATAAATTATCCTATTGGTTCTTCCTTAAATTGTTAATTGTCAAATTATATTCTTTTACATATTGAAAACTTTATATATGATCTTTACATATTGATCGTAGCTCACAGGGTCTCCTCCCCTGCAAATTCAATTCTGTAGGCAAATAGGTCAAAGTAAATGGTGATGGCGCAACGGTAGCGTGATGAATTGATGATGTTCATGATGAGTTAGCTTGCACATGACATGAGTCATGTTTATCGTGATGTATTAGCTTCCGCATTCACATGTATATAGTGTTGACCAGTCAAAATGGTCAACTATATAGTCAAAGACGTAAGTTCTATAACATCTTCGGATGGACATTTTGTTAGGTGGCGGGGTGTGCATCTGGAAGCATTACATAAGGTATCAGAGCCTAACAGGTGACACTTCTTAGTTATCTCCGAATAGATAGAGTTCATGTGCAAAGCATCATGAAAAGTCACTGAAGGAGGATACATGTTAAGTCCTAAGGAGGTTCTCCAAAATTTAATATTTAATGTTTAGATGATATGAAATTATTTTAAGTGATGAGAAGAAAACTGGATGATTTTTTAATTTGAACTAGGATTGATTCTCCAATGAAGGTTGAATACTTAGGTTTAGTTATGATGTTATGACATTGTCTCAATGAATGATATAACTTGATTCTAAAGGAGGTTATTAAGTAGCCATCAAGAAAGCTTTAAGGATAGATGACTATACGTGATCTTTTGATATAAGTTGATTGAAAATTATATTAAAGATAATCAAATTATGGAATAATAATTGGACTATATGATTATAGAATTTTGAGGATCAACTTGATTGATATAAGTTTCAAGGAGTCCACGTGAGTCTTCTTTTCGAGATTATGATAATGATCGTGATTGAAAGATTGACTTAATAATATTATGATGTTAGGGCATGGACATGATTAATGAATTATTGGATTGTCTTGATATTGATCAATCATGTTGAAGATAAAAAAAATGTATTTTGATGAATCCATATGACATGTCTAAATTCGAGAACGAATTTATTTTTAAGGAGGTTAAAATGTAACGCTCTGAATTCTTAAATAACTAATATTGTTTATTATAATAAATATGTAGAAAGATATGATGAGATAAGAAAATATATAATTTAACTAGGATTAGGAAAATGATGTGTAGTAGTTAAAGTCAAGGCAATTTCCTAATATATTTTTTCTAATGAATTTAATACTCTTAGTCATATCTTAATTAATTTTTAGAGGACTCCTAATCATAATATAAGTTAAACTCTAAAGAGTCATAATCTCACTCAAAACCCATCTAAGAGGATTTTTCCTTGTAAATAAGACTCAACCCCTCCACCCTTTTCACAATCTCTCTCTCTCTCTCTCTCTCTCTCTCTCTCTCTACCACGTGAGAGGAATGAGGAGGAAAAGTTAATGATAATTAGGATCATAATTAAGGTTCTCGATATGCAATAGAATAATAATTAAGATAGGTTTATGTCAGAAAAATTATCCTATTCTCGGATTAATTAATTCTATTGAATTTCTCCCTCTCGGTATCAAATTTTGACTAGAAGCTAGTGAATTCCAACTTTAATGACAAATCTGGTGCGATGGAATAAATTATGACCAAACTCCGAGACACGGGTCGTGTCGTCTCCCAACACGGTCCATGGTCGGCGATCTCAAGCCGCGTCACCCTCGACATTGACCATTTCCCATTCAATGCACGTACACGATCGGACAGGGACTGTGTTGGCTTCAAGTGTGGGTCATGTTCCCATGATGAATATAATGGAAGAAATCCTATTTCTAATCTAGGTCGTGCTACCTGCTGACACAGACCATGCCCTCACACCGTTTTAGATCAAGTCAATAAGATGGAGAGCGCGCAAGCCGTCTCACGACACTAACCGTGTTACACTCTAACGTGGGTCGTGTCAGGGCGACGAAAAGAGCATCCGTGATGAACCTAGGAAACGGATCGTGTCAGATTGCTAACATGTGTCCCAGAAATATAAACATAATTTATTGAATCCTCATTTTATATAATTTAAATGTATTGATTGATTGAAAAATAATCTGATGAATGATATAGGCTTAGGCGTCCTTAGACGATTACCTAACTCAACTAATAGTAGGACTTAAAAGCTATTGTGATTGTGATTGAATTTATGTATGAAGTGGAGGACCTTGAATGAATTAAGGAATTTATCATTATTGTCAACACGGATCTCGGATTGCGACATTTGGTCGATCTGATACTTAGTTAACTCATTTATCTTGATGTTCCCACTGATACTTAATCGATAACGAAGCTGAATGGCTTTTTTAGGTCCAATTCCATCTATTTTACTTTGGGGACTATTGTATTGTTTGTGGAGATTTACTTGATTCAGAAAGGAACCACATGACCTAGTAATCATATTGGCATTGTGGACAATCTGAATCTTCAATAAATTGATAAAACTTATGATTGATTGTAATGATTATCTTCACTTAAGGTAAGATAAATAGAATGATAAACATGGTGACTTGAATATATTAAACGAGAATGATATGAACATCCTAAGATGAGATGCAATTGATATTTTTGTCATCAATTTGATAAAGATAGTATTACAAAAATTGAGAACATGGAGATAATAAATTATCATGTTCTTCTTTAAATTGTTAATTGTCAAATTATATTCTTCGCATATTGAGAACTTTATATATGATTTTGCATATTAGGCATTATAGCTCACGGGATGTTTTCCTCTTGAAAATTCAATTGTGTAGGCAAATAGATCAAAGTAAATGGTGATGATGCAATGGTAGCATGATGATTTTTCTAATGAGGTGGCTTGCACATGGCATGGGTCATGATTATAGTTATGTATTGACTTTCGTATTCGTATGTATAAAAAAAATGTAAGTTTCATAACATCTGCGAATGGAGGCGTTACACTGAGGTTGAAGGCAACCAGTGCAAAGAAAAGTTGGGGCACTCAGTTCATGGGTTGGTTGGTTGGTTGGGTGCTTTGATGATGCCAGATAAACCAGACTGTAATGCTTGTAATTTGTAGTGTAACCTTCTGATGTATAGGTCTTACCTACAAAAGTTGATCAACATGACTTTCAGTTTTCGTTCTCTTTATGTGCTATAACTCAAATGATATGATTTCTAAAAAAAAGAAGAAACTCAATGATTGAAGGAAATTAAGCTCAGAACATGACTGAATCATTGACTCGAAAAATTAATAACCTGACTTTAATTAATTTTTGGAATCATTGGCTAAGGCTCCTTAGTTCCAGTGGTCTTCAAACACTGATGAGTTATGGAGTATCAACGAAAAAAATAACTCTTGAACACTAATCTAAAAGCTTTATTTTATGAATTAGGAAATTATATAGTACCAAAACAAAAAAACAAAATCGCTTTACTGGAAATATCTCATTAAGTTGATGAAACGAAATGTTATCATACATGAAAGTACTTCAAGTGAGCACAGGAATACATTATTATGCATGTTTGCCGTACTTGGTAAATAAAAAATGAATAAAACGCAAATGAGAACAAATTTTAAGGGGATAAGTGTAATTTTTTTTTGTATCACAAGCAGGCGTAACATAAGCATCACGGATGACATAAAATTATATGTGCAGAGTCAAGGTCAACTAAAGGCCTTAATGTCTATATGCCCAAACTTTATTTGATTATTCCACATTTGAACTATAATTTAATAAATATTCACTTAAAAAGAACATAAAGCATATACCGGAGAGACGAGGGCTCGCATAGCGTCGAAGTCTTAGCAGCTTACAAGGCCTACAATGTAAGTAGCTTCAGCAGAACGGCACTTTGTATGTATGACAGGAAAGAAAATGGTGAAAATAAAAAATATATATATTTAAATTGAGAGATGAACTACCGCACTACACACTTATTTATGATCAATGATTGAATGATAATAAAAAGAACATCTTGGTACATAGTAAAAATGAATTAACAAATCATTTTTGCAAAAGCATAACGTACGAAGCCACGAATTGATGCTCGTTAGCACAGTAATCAGGTGAATATAGAAGTGTCAACCTTGTAAAACTAGTACATTATGGGAAAATAAAATAAAGAACTAGAGTTGGCTAAAATAACACCCCAATAACGGTTGTCACCAGCTGCTGCAGCCATGTACTGTTACATTGTCTTATTTTGAGTAACATGATAAAATTACAATGAAACTGAGTAATGGTAATACAATTCAACGAACATGAATCTACCGACGGGCAGGCAAAAAGAGCATTGACGTCTGAAAGCCGCTAAGCCTCATAACAGGGAACATGCCGGTACCATTCTTACAACCATGGTATGATTCGACATACTTCCAGTTAAAGAGGCAACTGCGGAGGCAACTCTGCAAAAGTCGTGAGAACCGAAAGCTGCAATGATCCCTGGTAATTGAAGTTCACTCCTCACTCATCAAATGGAGATGCAATAAATTCAACCATTTGCATGCCCCTTCCAGCAACTGCAATGTGATAGCTGTTCTTGGTGCTGTCAATCAGAAGAAATTCGTATTGTCATCTGGGAATATAAAATAAATATAAATGAATGGAGCACGAGATGATGATCTTAGGTGCCACCTGTCCGAGATAATTGCACTTAGTGCTTCCGGTTCCGGTACACTACTGATCAGATGAGGATGCTCTGTGAGCTGACCATAAGAAGAAACCCTCCAGCACCTGATTCGTTGATCAAGACCAGTAGAGAAGGCCCATATTCCATCCGTCCAGACACCTATGTTTGTCATTTGGGCATAATACATTGCAGGAATAAAAAAAACATTTAGTACAAGCAAACAATCAATTGCCGTTTAATATTAGTGATGGTTTACTTTGTGATTTAGTTATTAATTTCGAATTCTATACATTAACTCTTTTGCAGCATTAAGATGTACAGAATAAAAGCACAAAACCTTTCACTGCAGAGTTATGGGCTGATGCAATTCTTCTTTGGAAGAGCACCTCGAACTTATTCACATTGCCTACAACAAAATGAGAGACAACAGCCTCAGGAAATTGGTCCTGTTCGGAAAGTTATTACATAAATTCAAAAAAATCAATGACAAATACCTGATGTCAGTCCTCCAAGTACTCTCTTTTCAGCAAAGTCTGCATTATCAGAAACTTGGCTACATTCTGAATCTGGGTTTACTGCTTGAAATGCCAACTTGAAACCAAGACAGTGCAGTGACTGATCATCTCCACCACTCACAAGACAGTAAGCTAGCTCAGATTCTTTGTGTCCACCTTCCTTAAATACTGAGACATGTAAGCAGTTTACTCCTGATTGGTGAACAGACTTCAAAATGTAAAATGGATGTACTTCCACAACTTCAGGCGAGAAGTTTCTTGAAAGAACTTGTGGTATGTGGTCTTGGATTGACTTATTATTTAATGAATTGGATATTGGATCATTCAGTTGCACCGACTGATCCTCTATGGTCGTATCAGAACCTCTTTCATTAGTATAATCAACATTTCCATTCATGTTTTGAGATTTTCCAACTGTCCTTTTAGAAGAACTTCTAGATGATTTCCACCACCGTCCACCTTGGCTTCCTCTTCCAGTTTGGGGTCGACTTTGACAATCTCCTAGCATTTGTGGGTCTGTGTTCAAAACTAATTGCATGAAGTTTTTAATTGAATCAGTAAGATCCCAGAAAGTAATGCTTCCATTTGTAGATCCACCAATGGCAATATATGCATCTCCAGAAGAAGTAATATCTGTACCAAACAAGAGTGAGGTTATCTTACTAAATCACATGAAGATATTTAGGTAATGACAAACAAATTCAGTCTCCAATGGATCTTGAATATTATGTGAAACATTGAAAATAAAAGTCCAGTAAAAGTGGACAAGGAAAAATGTCAACATATCAACAAGTATTTTCTTGACCAAAACTTTCTATTAATCTGCAGGCTATCTTTGGCACTTTTCTAGCCTTGTTTCATATTTACATAGTTTCATTTTGAAACCTTGAATGGTGGATACAGTACCACATAGATCATTTTGTTCAAAAGCGCATAGATCAGAATTTAGTGATTTATTAATAAAACAAATCAGATATTTCAAAAAATAATAAAACAATTCAGAAGCTGCAAATGAGATAAGGTCACCTGTGGAGCATGAATTCCTGGTAACCACGATGTGCTGGAGTGATAGAACTAGAGAGTTTGTTGGAACCAATAATGCAACATCAAACCTATGACAATAATAACGGATAACAATACTCAGTCTGAAATTACATTTATGGTGCATGTGGAATATCATCAGAATTAGTTGTGAAATTTCTATCATCTGTTTGAAAGACATTGAAGTTATAAAATTAATTTAAAGAGAAATCATAACAGGTGCAATTTAATGAAACATACATACCAGAGTCTATAAGGCAATAAAAGTGCTCGTAGGACAAGTGTTGCATCAGAACAAGCAACCACCATGAAACATACATTTAACCTGTTGTTTCAGTGAAAAAGCAACATTTGTAATTACAAAGAAAAGTAAAAATGTACAGTTCAATGTGTTACAAATAACCATATCTGCTGACCTGCTATCTACGTGTCTCAAAAGAAAAGCGGTAACAGCCATATATCTCCAATCATTTTCATCACAAGCAAGAACCATAGTTTCTGGCTTTAATCTGGAACTTCCGTCAGATTGTAAGTCATAACCATTTCCTTTTACATGCACCAACTTTCCTGATGCCTGATAGCTTCTGGGAAACTTGGGCTGCATATAAGTAGAAAGCCACTGGAATGATATTGATGAAGGCTGGCATCTAGAGGAATCTAACACATGCTTAGGTTCTTTAGATATTTGATCTTCACTTGCATTTAGATCTTTTGAGAGATTGTTTCGCAAAACCCAGGAAGTTAAAACTCTCTTGGAGCCAACAGAGATGAGCAAAAACTGGTCATATTTGCTGTACGTTGAATTATGGTTACAACTACCAGACATTATATAATTTTGGTATCTGAAGTCATGAATGGTCGGTATGAAGCATATGGACCTAACAGCTGATCCACCAACGTGTTCGCCAAGTAATTTTGATTCAGACCATTTCTCCATTCCAAAACGTGAATATCTGCATATAAAATCGAATCAAACGTCTAGTTAACATAATTTTGATTTTAAAACAGAAACTTTAAGACGTACTCCAATTAAACTCACATTCTGGCTTTGTACACAAAGATACAAGATAACCACTGAAATTGTACAAGAAATTACACCAACACTGGAACCATAAAGAAAAAGTCACACAGCCAAATATTTAGGTACCGACATGAATTAAGAATACATCACACCACATTCATACCACAAACCTATAATTTACCTCTCTCAACTAAATGGGTAAAAGGCCCGAAAGTACACTTCAAAACTTCGTTGTTTGACTTAACTTTGTTGCCCTCCATTAATCAGCCATAAATCTCCCTTATTTGTTTTAGACATCATTTTTGTTAAACGAATGCTCCAAATCAAGATTCATCAAGATAGAGTTTCTAATTCATGAAAGAACATACCATAAGTATAAAGCTGACATAATGCAAGCATAACTAACACAAGAGTTACCATGTATTTATTGAGAAAGATTTAATAGAACTACAGAAGGG
The DNA here is from genome assembly GCA_001647135.1 of Pontederia paniculata. Lineage (NCBI taxonomy): Eukaryota > Viridiplantae > Streptophyta > Magnoliopsida > Commelinales > Pontederiaceae > Pontederia > Pontederia paniculata. The sequence continues at coordinate 24,962 of LTAE01000379.1, read as the reverse complement.
ATGCCACAGAGAATACCTGTGAGTAAAAAGAAACAAAACAAACAAGTACAACTGTACAAGACCTATCTTCTGGAAGCATTTGGACACAAACCTGTTATTTTAGAAAGAATATATTTTTAGGATGTTGCATCACTTCTTAACCTGAATTTTCTACTGATTTATGTTGTGTCGCTCACGCATTCTTTTAAGAACATGTCATAGAGACCTCAGGGTAGTGATGCAGAGCAAGATTTATTATGGGCCTTTAGCCCATTAGTTTAGTTTAGGCCTTTTGTTTAATTTCCTTTTAATTAGGTTTCCTTTTATTAGGTTTCCATGTTATGATTATATGGGAGTTTAGAACTCTATATAAACCTCATATGATTGTATTAAGACTTATGCTTGGATGAATAAAAATTCTGATTTCAGTTTATTTCTCTCTTAAGTGGATAACTTAATTAGGTTTTAGCAGATAATTTAGTTTAGGGTTAGGGTTAGTCTACATCAATTGGTATCAGAGCAAATCAGCCGTTTGATCTTCATTTGACGGTTGTGATCCTCTCATCTCCTTCAAACCCTAGTTTCTGCCCTAATTCTAAGTTTTTCCTGCCACCGTTGGATCAAGATCTGACGTTTCAGCTTTGATAAAAAAAACACACATCATCGTGCTCGTGCTCCCTGCATGTGCCCTCGCCCTCGGCTGCCGCAGCGCCTCCTGCCGTTGCTGCTGCTGCTAGCAGTTGCCGCCGCCGCTGCTCGCAGTCGCCACTGCTGCCACCGCTGCTACCCGCAGTCGCGCCGCTTTAATATCTGACGTCAGGTTTGATCACAGCGTCACGCTTGCCCTCACTGCGCACGCCCTCTCCTCGCGCGCGCGCTCGCCCTCGCCTGCCGCTGCGCCTACAACCGCTGCTGCTGCTGCTCGCATCTGCCCCCCTTCGCTCTCCTCTGCCGCCATCGACGCTGCTGTTCCCATCGCTCTCCGCTGCCGCACATCCGCCGCTGCCCGTCCTACACTGATCCCGCTGTTTTCCTCCTCCGCCACCGCGCTGCTGCCGCTACACCACCTGCTTCGCAGCTGCCTCAGTCACCACCAACTTCAGGGAACCTACCACATAGCCGCTGCTGTCTGTCAATAGACACCGACACCGCTGTCTGCTGCTGCCCGTGTGCAAGCCACTGCTCACCGCTGCTCACCACGTATCAATTCTGCCGTAGAGACTGAAACTCTGGTGCTACGGATTTGGGTAACTTCGTTCCACATTGCTCACTTTATTTGCCAATCATTGACATTTTTAGTACTGTAGTAACGGGTTCGTAGGACTGAGCGCCACTTGCTTTACGAATTATTTCTTTTTCTTGTTGGTGAGCCCCACCGAGCTACTTTAATTCTCTTGAACCTACAGGTTGGTCATCGTTTGCTTATAATTTCATTAGCAGTGTTAATCTCATATCTCATCTTGCTTCTCATTATATTAGAATTATGTCAAGCAACAATAACTCCAGGTTCCACGTAGGGTCTAGTTCTCGATCACGTCCTGGGTCATCGTTGTCTCCTCCTTCTCCCAAAAATCACACCATAGAGGACCTTAGTCGTAAATTCGATATTTTGCTTGATAGATTTAATACTATTGAACAAAATCAGTCATTCACGGACCCTCAGTCTTTTAATTACAATGGTAATGCATTTCCTACATACATGGGTTATGGTTTTCCATCCAATAATACTCCACCGTTACAAGCCTACCCTCCTTACTATGGTTATGCACCTTTTTACTCGCCTCATGGTATGGGGCATGTGAATCATAATTTTGGACATCAAAATCCTCCTGTGACACCCCCAATACGACCCTTTTCTGATGCTGATTCTTATGCGATACTCCATGGTCCTCCATCAAATGGTCCCCCTCCTTATGGTCCTCCACCACATGGTCATCCACCAGGTCCTCCACCGCATGTTCCACTATTCCGAGGTCCTCAACCACCCCGAGACGATATTATCCGTCAAGTCAAGGTGGATGCCCCTTCCTTTGATGGTAAGCTAGATCCTTAAGCATTCATTGATTGGTTAGCTAATATCGAAGACTATTTTGACTGGTACCAAATGTCAGATGAACATCGAGTTCGTTTTGCCAAGATGAAACTTGAGAGTTCTGCTAAAAGATATTGGCGAAATGTTCACTATGATATGGAGCATCAAGGTTTTCCTTCTATCCGCTTATGGGCTGAAATGAAAGCTAAACTCAAAGAGCGTTATGTCCCTACGAGATATCAAAATAATCTTTTAGAAGCTTGGTTGAATTTGCAACAGGGTTCCTCATCTGTTCAAGAATATATGGAGCTCTTTGAGGAGGCCAAAAATCGTTGTAATCATAATGATTCTGAATGGGTTGTTGCCACACGTTTTGTCAATCATCTTCGTCCCGATATCAAACGTGAAATGCAACTCCACGAGTATGAATCACTGGATGATGTCTTTTACAAAGCACTTCAGGTTGAATCCTACTTGAAGGGTGGTTCTCGTCGACTTCCACCTCAACCCATGGGTGATACTCGTACCCGACCTTTAGCATCACCTGTGCCTTCAAATGTTCGTCCTCCTCCACCGCAACCTGGGTCTCATTCTGCACCTAATACTTCCACACGAGGTCGCACTTGTTTCCATTGTCATAGCCCTGGTCACATCGCTTCTCAGTGTCCCCATCGTGTGCTTGTAGTTGGCTCGGATTCTGTTGAATTATCTTCCAACGAAACTAAGGATAATATTGAGGAAGTTGACCCTTTGTCAGACCCTTCAGATACTGAGGAACCTATTGTCTCTGACACTCAGCTTGCTGTTATGCGCCTTCTTACAGTCTCTTCCTTAGATGAGGAATGGAAGCGCACAACACCATTTCATACTATTATCAAACATGGGAACAAGAGTTATAAGTTACTAATCAAAAATGGTAGTTCCCAAAATATCATTTCGACACGTGGTGTGAGTCGTATTAATATGAAACCTGAACCGCATCCTAAACCTTATTGTGTTCATTGGGTTAACCAAATGAACATTGCTGTGTCGGAGCGTTGTCTTGTTCCTATCACACTCGGGTCTTATTTTGCCTATGTTTGGTGTGATGTTTTGCCCATGGATGTTTGTCACATCATTTTAGGACGTCCTTAGATTTATGACGTGGATGCTCACAATGAAGGGCATTCTAATGTCTACACTTTCAAGCATAAGGGCAAAATTGTACGATTTCATCCCCTAAACCCGTCTATTGCTCATAACCATCATTCTTATGTCATAGAGACCTCAGGGTAGTGATGCAGAGCAAGATTTGTTATGGGCCTTTAGCCCATTAGTTTAGTTTAGGCCTTTTGTTTAATTATCTTTTAATTAGGTTTCCTTTTATTAGGTTTCCATGTTATGATTATATGGGAGTTTAGAACTCTATATAAACCTCATATGATTGTATTAAGACTTATGCTTGGATGAATAAAAATTCTGATTTCAGTTTATTTCTCTCTTAAGTGGATAACTTAATTAGGTTTTAGCGGATAATTTAGTTTAGGGTTAGGGTTAGTCTACATCAGGTAGCCACCCACAAGATCATTTCAATAGCGGGCACAAGTATAGTAGGTTTCAAAATCAGAACAGGATAATGGCACATGGGCTCCAATCATGAATAATATTGAGTTTGGACAAGTGAAATGTATTTATTTCTAACGGTTTAACACTTTGCTAGGCAAGTTAACTTTTTCATAGAGAATTTGGCAAGTAACTAAAGAATGTAACTGTGGAGATTCTTTAAGAAAACTGTGCATATATCTAAATAACACATGTATATATTGACATACATACACGCACGCAAACACGTGCACCCAGAGAAAAAGAGACATGCACGCGAATGCACAAACACAAAAAAACCATGCATATATGATATATATATAAATACACATGTATATAGACATACACAGACACACACGCGCACACAAAGACATGTGTGTGTGCACACACACGACACAACACACACATATATGAAACTTGCAAAATCCAAGCTTTCTTGAACAGGAAAATCTATAGAAACTTCCAAACTATGTACCCATTTATATAGGCTAACCTTGTCAACCGCACACTTCCATCTTCACAACCTGTAGCAACCCATAGGTGTCGTTCCTCAGATTCTGATTCCAATCCAGGACATACAAAGCACATTGAATGTATCTCTCTTCCATGATACTGCATGTGCAAAGATTGAGGGAATGATTTGTCCTCAGCCCGCTCCCAGAGCCTATTAACATGAATCGTGTGATCCTGAAAAATAAATGTGTCAAAGAAAATGAACTTAATACTTCCAAAAGTTCCCTAAAAGATTACTTCCCAAAGTTACAAGACGGAACACTTTTGATCTCCACTGCTCAAGATGAAGCTTTATAAACATCACATCAGTGAGCATATACCAAATTTAATAAAGAGGTATTGCATGTACAGAAATTTCCTCAAAAAGAAACATGTGCAGGATTGATAGAAAAACCTTGCAAAACATTACTGCATATTTTCATAGCTCGTTAAACTGTTGAGATGGATATTTATAAAATTAAAAAAAACATGGAATTTACATTACCAACAATCTGTAAACTTTTTTTTTAGTTCCAGCTAGTTCATCCAGAACACAATTTCAAAATCTAAGTCTTTGCAGGTTTACGACGGTCCTTTATGTTTATGTTAATCAATTGTGGCGACTGGTTTATAAGGAGAAGTGTGAGTGAGCCATCAAGTATCTTTTCAACATTCCTTCTTCAAAACAATTATAGTTAGCCATATGTGGTCAGGTCAGGACCCAAGATTTGCAACAAAAAAAATGAAATTAAACATGAAGATAATGGATATTCATTTCTACGGGCAGTTTCAACCACTAAAGCAAAGTGCTTAATGACATTACTGAATTTGGTGAATAACGAGTATCCAAAAAAATTATCAGCTCCTCAAGATCTGACAAAAAGGTTTATATACTATATCCTAATACTCCTAAGGTACTCAGCAAGGAGATTTTACCTTCAAAAACGCAAAACAATTCTGATATGTTGGAGCAGCACCAAGATAATAAGAGTAGGGCCTGCGCCATCCACCACAAGGAGTTTGCATTATCTGAACAATAATAAGCAGTGATCCATCTGAGTTCCATAGATATGTCAAGAGAAAAGAGAATATATCGCAACAACACATACATCGCATGAATCAAAGTTGTTGAATAACATCCAATGGCTGGAATGAAATAAAACATGAGTAATTTGAGAATAGATGACCCTTTCAAAAAGAATTAGTCATTGGATGAGACCTGACAATTGTGATTTGGCGATAAATATGATCACAGGTAGTCATCCTTTTATCCCAAAACCATTTATGCTCAACATATTCCCTAACCTCATATGTTAAATTTCTCAGAACTCAAAACACATATTTAGAGTACGAACCTTTGTCTCATTTGTGAGATCCCAGATTATAAAATCTGCAGATGTGAAACCAACTGCATACTTGTCCAATACCATCTCTTCAGAATTGGCGCTTCGGAAAACATATTCGATTGTACTCAACTCTTTCACCTGCTTCATCCCAGTGAATTCCAGTTTTCCAATTTTTTTGTCATACTTGAAGTAACAAATGCATCCATCGCCACCTGTCTAAGGAAAGAAACAATGAGAAGGAAATAAGTGTGAATTCACAATTCTGAAGCAAACTCTATACTGAGAACACCTTACCGTACGAATCTCGATATGACTGAAATCTGAGTGGACAATACAGATACTGTTGACACTAGATATGCCATGAGCACCTTTTAAGTAAGAGATCTGCTCCACTACGTGACCATTGTTTGTCAACATCAAGGTCTCTAATAAGGGAAAAACAGTAATATTCCCACGTTTGTCGCCACATAACACAATCTACAAGAAACCAACTAAAAATAAATTTCCATAACTAGCATAAAATACATTTGCACTTATGAAGATTGAAATAGTAGATTTTTTGGGGTAATACTAGATCATTTAACAAAAAACAAGCATTTGGCATGCAGAAAAAGCAATGCCTATTTTGCATTTTACAAAACCATCAAGGTTACCAATATTTTCATCATTACAACTGCGATGTTACTTTAACATGCAGAAACCAAAACCAGAGTCAATGATCCTTAAATAAGCGTGTCAGTTTGGTATCAGGGATTTTACCTTTTCTTTTATTGATGCATCTACACACATGATCCGTTGGCCAATACTTGACATGAACACAGTAAGAAGTGACACCTTTGAATCTAATTTACTTTTATGGCCATCAAATTCTAAAGTAAAGTCTAATTTCCATAACTTCAATGTACCTCTAGGATCGGATGTAAAAATATACCTGCATAGTAGAAAATAATCAAAGGCATTTAGCAAAAATACTTTCATAGGAGAAGAAAATCAAAACAAAATGAATGTTTAGTACCGATATCCCAATGACTTGCACCAGTAAATTCCAAGAAGTTGTCTCTCTTTTTCTGCTGGCCAACTGAAATGTGATGAAATTTTACAAGTATGATCATCATGGCTGAGCCCAATAACTGTCACATTCCCTTTACCATCTCCAAGTGCGATAATGTCTTCCATATCCAAATATGACTCTGAGGAGTTCATGGATAATAAATCCATACAGATAACTGGTAATTCTTGATTTAATTGGGTAATCTCAGTCCATCGTACATCCTGGGGAGTGTATATTTCAGCTCGGTACAAGTAGCCATTATTTGTGGCAACATAAAGTATCCTCTCATGAGTAAAGTGTATGCATCTTACATACTCACTTTTGCTGTCAGACCACAGACAAGCAGAGTTAAAAAAATTGACTTGCACAGTTTAGCTGCTGAAGAAAGCAAGTTCAACACAGAACTATTTTTTTGATAGAAATAGCAATAATAAGAACAAACTGAATTCGGCATCTCAAATTCTAACAGAATATTAAAGAATGTCAAAGGAAAGTTTTAGATTTGCTCAGAGAAATGCATTGACAAATTAAATGAATGGATAATCATGATCTAAAGTTGATGGCACAATGTCCTACCAATAAAATGCATTCGAAAGAAAGAATAATCTACAGGACCCATGCCGGGGTGCGTGTCTTAGGTGCGGGCAGATGGGGCATTGTGGATGGCGCACACGGATCGAGTTGTGCTTGCCTCTATCGTCATACTCACACATTCTCTTTTGTTTTAGAATAAAGGACCACATTTTTTGTATAATAGTTTACTCCTTTAAGTCTTAAGGTTACCGGTCTATGGATCAGATGACAAAGACAATGGTTGTCAAAAAAAAAACAGAAGACTCTCATAAGCCCTTAAAAGAAACTGGTGATATGTATGAGAAATCTTTGACAACTAAATATATAAAGGATAGAACAATTATTATTTAACAGAAGTAATGCCCTGAATTAGTTGAATCAGACATCATTCTTCATTTTTATTTTCTTTAATGCACTTGACTATTCCATTTTCATTTTTTGCTCTCTTTGCACTATTGCCTGTATCTTACTGAATGCATAGGTATGAGCCTTTTTCTCCTCTCAAATGTCCAAATGTAGATGAAAATGGGATAACCTGTTTAACTAAACAATTGTGTTCCCAATGGCATTAGATAAAGAAGCTCTGAGTAAACAAAATAACCTTGTTATTTCCGCAACTATAAAACAAACTGCAACTAACTACCAACCTAATGTCACATAAATGATGCAACAGCCTACCAGGCAAAAAAATATGAATAATATTTAACACGAAGGAAATACACAATATGTGAACAAAAATCTGTCCTCAATATAAAATAATTTACCTGTCCATTACGTTGAGATGTTTCGTCACTTTAGGCACGCCAAGCGTGGACACTTCCCTCCTGATATTTAAATCATGTAATTCATCAATCTCTTCTTTTGCATAACGAGTTGGCAGTTGAGGAAGTTGGTGTACTTTGATTGCAGAGTCAAATCCACCAGTAAGAAGAAGTGATGTTCTTGGATCATAGATACATCTCCATATACCTCTTCCACTGGATAAAATACTGGAATATTAGTTTTTAAAAATATTATTTAAAGCTACATTATTTTCAGCAACTTTTGCTGGTGCATGCTTAACTCGCATGAAACATACTTACATGTGTTCCTTGAGTACCATGATTTGGCTACCATCCAATCTCCAAGCACGGCAAGTACAATCCTCACCAGCCGTAATAACTACCTGAACAAGAATGTTAAAGTTGAGCAAATAAGAGGGATTCCACTTCCTAAAATGAAATTAGAACTTCCTAAAAAATCTAAGAGGGAAGTCGCATAGAATTTGCCAACTAGATAAACAAAAAACCAAATGGCAAAACAAAGAGGGCAAAACCAATTATAATGCATAAGGGCCACTTCAATACAAAGAAAAGGATACAACGCTAAAAGAAAGAGGAAAATTTTCTGTTATATTTTGTATGTGGATATTAAAATGTACTTTTAGAGCCATTATTTAACAGATCAGAAGTATGCTTAAAGCAGGTGCACCAAGTCTCCTCTCTGAGACTATGCTAAAAGCAACTTGTGCTACTTGGGCATAATAAGGTAGAAATATAGTGCTCAGAACTACAGCAATAAGTTTTGAATTTGGCAACTGTTTGACCTAGTTGGAGAACGTATTGAAAGCTTGCAATAAATTCAAAAATAATTAAATAACGAAATTATACTCTAATGACATATAGAGAACTCTTTATATAATGAAATAGTCTTTCTGACTATTAGTTCAGTTATCTAATAAGATCACATTGACAAGGTAAAAAAATATCTTTTTCATTTATTTGCAAATTCTTCGGTTATTCTGAATCTTGTATGGCTATGAGTAGAACTCTTTATTCTTAAATTTGCATGACATCACAAGATATAGACGCTTCAGACTAATATTTCAACAACTACATTCACTAATAGCCTTACAGAATTATTTTCGAGTCACATTTTGCTCATCCCAAAATTTTAAAAAATAGAAGACTTACAGAGTCAGATAAATAGCAATCCCAGATTCGAGCATTATGCCCATAGAGTGTTAAGCTAGCTGATACATGATCTCGACAACTGTCAGCATCATCATGGCATTCTTTCCTTTCTCCCTGGATTGCCCAGATACGAGCACTGCCTCACGAATGAACATATTCTGATCATTAAGATGGAAAGAGCATACATCAATTTAATGCATAAGGAATACTCACCTGCGGTCATCAGAAGCGGACATCAACTTTTTCCCATCAGATGACCAAGCTAGGCGGAATATTGAGCCTTCATGTCCAATGAGTCTATTTAAATGGGTAGCCACATAGGTCTTTCCATAACTTTGAATATGAGCAGGATTTGAAATGTTGGAAGACTCCATCGAGACTGAAGATGAAGGATGCTCAGATTCTGAAATTAACTTCCAAACTATAATCTGTGGATATATCAGATTTTTAAGAGTTGGAACGTAATATAATTTGAGAAAGCAGAAGTTTGTTTAGAGCAAATATATGCAAATATATTAATCATGAGCACATGAACCTACAAGTAGCTAAAAACCTTTAATAAAAGAGTACTTACCAAATTAACTACGTGAAACCTATAAATTCAGGAACAATCCACATCCCACTGTCAATTAGAAGATGCGGATAAGAATTCGACTAACCTCGTTAAAAATGGTGCCAGATGCCACTAGAAGAACATTTACACTGTCACCCCACATCCTCATAGAATAAAGAAGACACCTTTCTGAGAGAAAAGGATCCCAATAAAAGGCAGCTCAAAATTGTACCAAAGAAGACAATAAGTGATAGAAAAGAAGATGATAAAAAAATAGCCCCAACCAGAAGATTTCACTCGTGCAATCTCATTGGATTTTATCAGATCCCACAAAATGACTGAATTGTCGCTGAGTCCCACGGCTAGAAGCTTGTCCTCCTGCATCAGATGCGCCATTCAAATTTATTGATAAATGTCATCCAATTTAATGCCACCACAAAGACAAAAACAAACATACATTTAAGAAGCAAGTGTCCAAGACCCAGTGATCAAATCCAGGGACGGCCTTAACCAAATCAAGCTTCACTACAGCGTTGTCCACGACACCGCCATTCAACTCCGCATCAACTCGCAACGTAAAAATTTTAACCCTCCGCTCTCCATAGAAGGCAATCAAGAACTCAAAATCCGATGATAAAGACGCTGCCTCGAAATCGGTGGGTCTCAAGGAAATCCCATGAACTCGAATTCCTTCGAACACTTGGAAGGCGCGAAGTAGCTTACCGCGCTCAATGTTGTAAACCAGGACTTGTGATCCGGTTCCTGATACAAAAGCAAGAATTCTGACAATCAAATTAGATTTATAATTTAACATAATGAGGGGACAAGGACGGAGGAGGAAATGAATAGTTTCTTGTGTGCAATAAAGCGAGGAATGTCTCACCAGCAAGAAGAAGGGGAACGGAGCGACGTTCGAAGGGGAGGAACGCAAGAGCAGAGATCTCCCCGAGGTAATCGCCGCAAATCAACCGTCGTGAGGTCTGTCAGTCATCAGTGGCCATCATCGGAGAAAACAAGGTTTAGGGTTTAGGAATCGAAGTCTAAGTGAGAGCGCAAAAATTATTTGTGAACAATAATTGGACCAATTTTTGAATTTATGGGCCTTAATTTGAAAACAACAATTGGGCCAAATTGGGTTGAACCTTAATGAAGTAATTGGATCCGAATTGGGCTTTATGGACGCCAAATAGACGTATTCAAAAGGAAATATTAAGGTGCACATATATATATATATATATACATAAGGTAAAATATGTGTGCAACGCTGTATATTATTATAGCGCGGCCTACTTCTACTCATATAATATATAACTATGTTAGTGAGGGGCTATGCTCGTAGGCTTGCACTAGCAAACCTGCATGAAAATGTGAGGGGGAGTGGACTACTATAATTTACAGCGTTACACATTCCTTACCCTCATTTTATATATATATATAACGTAATCCAGATTTAAAAGTTTAAACAAACAACGGACTAAAAAATTAATATGATAGAAGAACAGTTTTGCTAATTAAACTTTAAGTTCAACGAAAATGGGCCTGTCATCCAGCACTTATCATTATGGTATTTTCGTATAAATTGGTTCTCACTTTGCAGCTCGTTCAACCAATTTAACTGGATTTTGTTTCAGGCTTTGTTTAACCAATTTGTGTCAGTCTTTGCCTGAACAAACTGTTCAATGTCATAATTTCACCCTGCACATTATAAGTGCATGTTGGGGAACCTTTCAAAATCACCAAAGCCAGAGTCTATTTAACCTAGACTTACCTCAAATCCAGTTGCATCATTTGCTGCTGGATCATTCGCCATTGCTCGCAAAGCAGCTGCCTTTTGTTCCATTTCATCAAGAGTGTAGGCTGCGCCCAGTTAGAGCATGCACATGATACCACAACAATGGATAGATACAAGAAAGAAACAGTTTTCCAGTTATAAATACCGTGGGTGGCGTATGCGGTGGTTCCGATGGCGACGGCGATGGCGGCGAGCAACCAGAACTTGAGGACGCCCCAGGATCTGCCGGCGGGTGGAGGCAGCGCCGGGGAGAGCGTCGGCGGGGATGATGGGCTTGTTGGGAGGCGCTGCAGCGGAGGAGAAGCTCAGGCGGCGGGCGGCGCCGCTCACGTGGCGGGAATTGGAGAGATTGCGCGATGAGACCTAAAAGAAAAAAATATAGTGGGAGAGTTTTGATTTTGAAAGGGTTTTAAGTACTCCCATAAGTTTTCTATCTTTTTTATTTTTTTTATAAAAAGTCCTAATTAAAGTTAGAGTCCCAAAAAAAATAAAAAATATTTATGAAGAATCTTAATTAAAGTAACTTAAGAAAAATAAACTTTTATTGTCTTTGATATTTGTTATTCATTAGAACAACACTAAAAAGATAAAGGAAAAATATCATTTAAAAAAAACTAACTCGACTAAATAAAAAAATTCTAATTTAATATAATTATTGAAGTTATTTTTTCTTGGAAATCAAGAAAAAATATAAATAAATATATTTATAAAATCATAAATATCAAATTATTCTGATGTAAAAAATAAGATAATAATGATCTATATATATATATATAAGTAACAAAGTCTTATGCGACGTGTAACACAAAAAATTCAAAATATTTATTTTAAAAGGTAAATAAATAATGAACCTCAACTTAAAGAAAGAAGAAAATTACGCACAATAACTATAACAAAAAAATAATCAAAATAATTATTATATTTGTAATATGTCAGATATTTTAAAATAATCATAATAAAGGAGCTCTAAATCTAAATTTATTATCAGCTTCATATCTCCAAGAAAAATATAAAATAATAAAATAATAATAATAATTTAAAAAGGTCTCAAGTAAACTATTAAAAAGATTTAAATTTAATTTATATATTATTTTCAGTATATTTGCTTCATGAAAATATAAAAAAAATTAAGAAATTAATTATTTTTTTAAGAGTCCTAATTAAAATAAATTAGAAATTTTAAAATTCTAATTCTAAACTAATAATTGTTTTTGAAAAAAACTAATAATTATTTAAAAGGAGTGTCAAGTAAATTACCGAAAATATTAAAATTTAATTAATTAATATTTTCAGAATATTTTTTCATAAGCAAATAAAAATTAAGAAATTATTTGTTATTTTTAAGAATCCTAACTAAATTAAATTAAGAAAATTTAAAAAATTTAATCCTAAACTAATATTTGTTTAAAAGAAGTCCTAACTCAATAAATTATTAAAAAATAAAAATGTTAAATTATTAATATTTTCACAATATTTACTCCATAGAGAATTAGAAAGTTAAGAAAATCATTACATTTTTAAAGGGTCTTAACTAAAGTAAATAAAAAAAATATAAAATTATAACTAATGATATTAGTAGTCAGGTAATTTATTTAGTTAGTGATCTTAATTATCAGTTAATAAAAATGAGAATGCGTTAAAAGTCCTAAAAAAACAAGAGAGACTATAAGCGCATATGAACTAGCAATCGGATCCGATGTAGTGCCGGACAACGATCAGAGAGCAAAGAAGAGGAAGAGGATTTGGGGCAACAATGAAGGCAGTTTAAGAGAGGAGGATTTGGGGCAATAACATTAAAACTATGGTTTTATTTAGCGACATTTGATATCTATTAAATTAATTGTTTTAATTTACTTATATTTAAATTTTAGAATCTATAAGTATTATTTTATTTATAATGTCTTTTTTTCTTTCTTATTCTGCATGCTCATGTGCAAAATGATAATACTATTTAATATTAAATTTCAAATATTAGTTCTAGAATATAAGATATATTAAAGTTGTTAATAAAATTTCATATTATATTTATATATATATATATATATATATATTGTGACTTTTTTTCATTTTTTTTTCTCTCTTATGCCTTCCTTCTTTAATAGTAGCAATTAAAGACACATCTAATCTATTTAATGGAATGACCTTTGAGATATATTAATACGAGGAAATTCAAATTACCAAATGGTTCAACTAAAATTAGTTTTCAATATTATGCTCATTCAATGAACTTTTGTAGAGTTTTTATCATATATCCTTGTCAATTTTTGTTTAGCGCTCTTATTTTTTTCCTTATCGAACATATTATTTTTACTATATATATATATATATATATGTATATGTATACAAAAGTAAAATAGTCCTATGTTACATATCACATTCACAATATGTGTTTTGTCCATAATTTAAAAAAAAACTTAAGTAAAATATTTCAATTAATAAAATTATTAAAAGAAATTATTAGTAGAAAAATTATTTATGAATATGGATAAAATTTTATCTTATCTTTTTTCTACATATAAAAGGAGTAATTATTTTTCTATAAATAGTAAGAGTCCGAAAGAAAATAAGTAAATAAGAATTATTTATAAAGAGTCCTATTCAAATAACTTAATAAAGATAAATTTTTATTATTTTTTTAATAGGATAAAGAGTCTTATGCCACATGTCAAGCCTACATTTTTTTTTAAAACAAAAAAAAATAAAGTAGCTTAAATAATGGTTATAAGGTAATAACAAAGATATTAAAAGGATTTAATGATAGTGTACCCGGGTATATCATGTGCCCTGTCTCACAAACCGTTGGATTTGAGATCTACGGTTGAAAAAATAAATGAAAAATAAAAATCTTAAATAAGATCTATCGTAGATCTCAGATCCAACAGTTTGTGAGGCAGGGCAGGACACATGGTGTACACACCATCATTAAATCCATATTAATGGATTTAATGATGGTGTACCCGGGTACACCATGTGCCCTGCCTCACAAACTGTTGAATCTGAGATCTACGGTTGAAAAAATAAATGAAAAATAAAAATATTAAATAAAATCTACCGTGGATCCCATATCCATATGAATAAAATTGTATCTTATCTTTTCTCTACAAGGAGCACAATCTCATACCATACTAACTTATTATTTATAAAAAGTAAGATTCTAATGGTAAAAAAATAAAAATTATCTATAAAGAGTCCTAATTAAAGGATCTATGAATTTAAAATGAAATAAAATTGATGAAAAATATTTAAATAGAATTATAAAAACAAATATGAGACAAACTATAAGAGGAAATGTTTAGAAAACAAATAATAAATAATTTATATAATTAGTTATTTTTTTACTTGAGGTCGATCGATAAATATTTTATTTATTTATTTCATCAATAAATGTCTTTAAGAAATGTTAGTTTATAAAATAAATTTGTTAATTGATTTTGAAATAAGGAAACTCAACACTAATAAAATAAAAGAATATTGTACACGAACAAGTCTAAATTATATTATATTAAAAGATTAACACACAATACAATATATAAATATATAATAAGATTAAAAAATTGGCACATAAAAGTAATAAAAACTAGTTAAAATATTAAAATTTGAAATATTCATTATATATCTCCTAGAATTCTATTTTTTTTTTATTTTGCTAATTACATTTTTTCCTACAAGAGAAAATAAATAAAAATATATAATAATTATTTTGAATAGTACTAACTCAATTAAATTAAGAAGATTTGTTAATAAAATAAGAGAAGGTTAACTAAAGAAAAATAAACAAGCTAGATAAAAAAACTTCAATTATAATTAAATTATAAATATATTTTCATTATAATAAAAAATAATATTATATTAAAGTTTAACACAACATATATGTTTTGGAGATAAATTGAAGCACACCAAAAATTAATAATTTTACCTCAATATCGATATTTGATAAAAAAGATTCTGCAATTTATAATTTGATATTTTTCAACTTTATTTTAGTCAATTAGGGGTGTTCGATGGGTCGGATCAATTAGATGAACATGATCCAATTTCAAATGGGTTAGTTCGGATTATTAGTTGGTTCAAACCTAAACTAATTCGATGATCCGTGGATCAGTTACGAATTTTAATTTTTTATACTCGATTAAGGGCTTGTTTGATTGCCTCTAAAGGCAATTACATGTAATTCCAATTATTGTAAATGCAAAATTCTTGTTTGATTAGCTGTAATTGTCACTTCTACAAGTAAATGCATTTATTGAATTGAAATTTGTGTGGAAAACCAATTGCACGTAAATGCATTTACAGAAGAAAATAAAAAATAAGAAAAAAAATAAATGAAGAAAAAATTTAAAAATAATTTTAAATTTCAATTGTATGGCAGCTGATTATTTATTTATTGATATATAATAATATTTTATTTTAATTAGACGCTTATAGCAAATTCTTAAATTCAACCAAACAACGTAATTCATTTTTCAGAATTCCATTTACATCTAACCAAATCAAGGAAAAGCAACTTCAGTAAATACAAATGATACTTGAATTTTCAATTACAACTATTTACATTCCAGATTTACAATTACATCAAATCAAACTAACCCTAAACTCGACCCGACTTGCTAAGTCGAACTTTTGGATTTTAATTTTTCAAACTCAATTAATCTCGACTCGACTTGCTAACTCAAATATTTGTATATATTTTTATTAAAATTGAACAATTTGATTTAATAAGAATTTCATATTACTTTATAATTAAAATATATAAAACTCATAGTTTTTTATGTCCTTGAAAAAGTATTGCAAATATTTGAAAAATACTATATTTCTTTTTTCAATAATATAATTAGATTAAATATTATAAAATGTAATTAAAAATATGAAAAATATCAATCAAGACTTTGATGATTCGATCTGATCGAACTCGGCTCAATAAAAATTAGGTTGGATAATTTGATGACTAATTTATCATCAATCCGATCCAATCAAAATTGATTGTGATTGTAATACCTCGAACCTTAGTTGTAGATATATAATATAGTATGTTTGGTTCTGAGTAGTTGATCTGTGTTAACTTTAATCTTGACTGTTATAATCTAACCTGTATGACCATAACCAATATTTATGATTTAATCTACACTGATATAATCATTGTTGAATACGGACCATAGGATTAAAGGTTGTATTCTTGTTTTAATCTTGACCCTTGATGTTATTATGTTTTCATCTTATTAGTATTACTGATTTAATAATTGATAATTAAATTAGGGAAATTATTTATTATTCTTCCTTTAAATATTTATTTTTGTCATTAAAGTTTTATCATTGATATTAAATAATCATTGAAAACAATTATAAATATTTCATAGAATTTTGATTATTTTTCGAAAACATTGTTTTCGAAAATTACACATAAACATTATTTTGAAAATTAATTTTTTTAAGTTTCAGTATTTAATGTTATTATGATAATTATTTATTCATTATTACCAAAAAATTAACATTATTATTTCCGAAATATACAACTTATATTAAAACCTACAGTTTCTGGATTTAATCCTAATGAATATATATACCATTTCCTTTACTATCAAAATATTTTTTTCCAACAACATGTTGATAATCATTTTTCAAAAATGTTTTATTTGTAAATATCATTCCCAAAAGTATTTTTGGACTTTAAAAATCTTACTTTTATTCATTTGGTAAAAAGATCCCAACGATTATAATTTTTACTTTTGGAAATATATTGTTATAAAATTGTGAAAAAAAAACTTATTACGATATAATTTTGGGATTAAAATTTACTACAATATATTTTTGGGCCATTTCCAATATTAAAATCAATTTTGTTTTTTTTTACCTTTCATGCAAAGTTTATACTAAGAATAATTTTTTACATGTTTAGTAAATCATTTTCATCAACATTAAAATATTATATATTTTTTCTGAAATTATATATATACAAGTTACATTCTTGCTTTTCCAAATTTTAAGAAACTATTATTCATAAATATATTATTTTCTTAACTTTTAAAATTTGTAAAATATCTTTGAATTATTTTAGTAATTATTTTCGGACACGAATATTAACCTTTAAGTTGAATATTTTTGATAATTTGACAATATATTTTTTAATTTGATTTTTTTCATGTTTACTATAAAATTAGCATTATCTTTGGGGAAATCTTATTTAATATTTTAATTGTTATACTTAAGTGAGAGTGCACTGGGCCTTAATTTGTGAACAATAATTGGGCCAAGTTTTGAATTTATGGGCCTTAGGTTATAAACAATAGTTGGGCCAAATTGTGCCAAATTTTAATGATCGTAGTTGTGTGAAGTAACTAGGTCCCAATTGAGCTCTATGGACAATAGTAGGCGTATTCAAAAGGAAACATTAACGTGGATATAGTGTGTGTTATATAATTAAATGTCTTTATGAGTTGTGAGCACGATGCATAAAAAAATTATATCCATCTTCATATTATATATATATATATATATATATATATATATATATACACGTTTCGAAATACAACTATAGTATTTGAGTCTCGAATTCGTTCAAACATGCTAGTCGATGAAACCAGAATGCCTATTATGCTAATGCATTGGATAGTTGTATATATTATTATATCATTTATGCTAATGAAGATTATTATTGTTTTATGATAACTTTTATGTTAGTCAAGAGCTTCTAAATTCTTACATAGAAAAAGGGTAAAGTTGAGTGACCTACTTTCAACAACTTTATGTCCTTAGGTGTGGTGATGATTTTTCAACATCTAAAGAAATTATTTTTGTAGTATTTTCGAGATGAACTATTGTTTTTTGGGTTTGAATCACCTTGGAGCAAAAACATACGATATGAGAAAAAGAAAGACATATCATTTGTCATATCAACATGTTGTGGAGACAAATAAGAAAGAAGGGTGAACTAGTTTATGCACTTGTCTATAAAAAAAAAGGATAAGAGAACATGGTGCATTATAACCTTACATAGTTAGGGGGCAAGTAAGAAATGTCCAATTTGACTTGAGAATCGATGTTTCATTATTGCTCTAAGAACTATCATGATGCGGAGGTAAACTTTATGTGTTCTTTTTTTAAAGATAATAACGATAAGCGTAGTCTATGCTTATGCATGAAGCAAATAAAAAAAGTCAAAAGTTCAGACAATAATTATAGAAGATAACAAATGTTAGATAAGAAGCAATCATCAATGTTTTTCTTTTCATTGACAAAGAAGACATTCATGCACAAAAATTTCTATAATCATAATGTGAAACTTAAACATATCATGCAAGAGTTCTAGAGTTAATCATACAAGAATTGAAGTTATTCAAATTATAGTAAAAAATCTTTATTGCTTTCCTCAAATGAGTTAATGCACAATATCTATAATTGTAGGTATCACGATAAAAAAAAAACTTATGTAGCCAGAGCATTTAAGTTAATGCATCATTCTAATATATATCAACTTTCAAACATAGCCACACCTCAATTTTCCCCCTTCCAGCAGATGAGCATATCTTTGGCAGCTAAAAAAGCAGTTGCAGCTAACCTTTTAACTTCCTCAGGTTTTTTTTTATCTAAATGTTATTTGAATTTGCATTGATAGTTCATCATATCTCACTGTTGACTTGTTTGGAGCAATGTCAAGAGTTAGTGTTATTGTGACTTGAAATATTATATCTTGTACCCAAAATTGAAGAAAAAAAATTGAGAGAGAAAAAAAAGAGAATTTGTGGCGGTAGCGGAGGGTTTGGGCCGTTATAAATATGGGTTAGGGTTTTATGATGTACTCTCTTCTTCTGACATAGTGAAAACTCTTTGGTGACGACCTCCTTTGCCCGTGGATGTTTCTCTCTTGTTCACATTGATCAAGAGGATTTTACCACGTTAAAATCTGTGTGTCAATCTTTCTTTCTTGTTTTATTCGTTGTTTTGATTCTTGGTCGATCCCTCGCCCTATATATTCCCAACAGTTAGCATCCACTCTTGCATCAAGAAACTTTTACACAAAATGTCTAGAAATCTAGAAGTTAAAGCAATTTATATAAATGACACAAATAAATCCTTACTAGAATAGCTTTGTTTATATTTGAACTAGGCTTCTTTACTAAAAGATTGGGCAACTTAACAAATGCGCCACCATCCATACTATTCCAACCTTCCTCCACTCAGCTTTCCTTTCTAATTGAAACAAATATTTCACTTTCACCATGCCAAAAGAAGAAAATTGGACCATGTATACTCTATAGAAGACTATAAAAAAATTCCTTAAATGATCAAGCACTATTTGAGAGGGAAAGTCACATGAAAGCAACGATTCAATAAGAAAAGAATTTTCACTCCTTTTTTTCAAACAAATACTGAGATTGGAGAGATCACGTCCTCTAACGATAACTCTATTTGGGCTAAAGAACATTAGGATGTGAGGAGGAGGAACCTTTCACATGTATGTTTACATATTTGTTCATATTGTAAGGTGTGCATATTATTAAAGAGTGCGTTCTTTAGATGAAAAAAAAACAAATGAACCATTTTATGAATCAATCTTTTCAAAGTTATAAATAAGATTTCTCTTGAAAGTATTTCAAGCATATAAATGATTTATTGTTTTAACAAGTAGGATTATAATAAAAGAAAATTTTCATAAGTCATCCTAAACATCCTAAATATGCACCAAAAGAAGTTAACAAAGATCAATAGCAACACGAAAGAACACCAAAGAATGAGAAGAAGATAGTTTGATCATGTGAAAATTATGTAATTAATATCATTAGCAAGTATTTGGGATCACTTCTGAGATTTATACATCTAAAATTC
Organism: Pontederia paniculata; assembly: GCA_001647135.1. Classification (NCBI taxonomy): domain Eukaryota; kingdom Viridiplantae; phylum Streptophyta; class Magnoliopsida; order Commelinales; family Pontederiaceae; genus Pontederia; species Pontederia paniculata. Next base: position 4,791 of record LTAE01000379.1, on the reverse strand, counting down.
ACAAATAAAATAATAAATAAGATGGATAAATGTAGTATTATCTCTCTTCTTGAATAGCACTACATGAATCATGTTTTTTTTCCTTTGGTCTCCCTTCAAGATGGAGACAAATACAAATTCATAGTACTAGAAACCTCAAACATGGATCATATTCTCTTCAACACGGTTCGTGTTCCTCGGATGATGGAGAAGCAAAGCCAAGAAATGTTCCACGTTGTTCTCAATGTCAGAAAAATGGCGTAAGATAAATCTTAAAATTATATGGACAATGTTGGCCTCAAACATGGTCCACATAAATATCTATTAAAAATTATAATATTCAATAATGTGCAACGAATTGTGTGCCTCTTAGAACTGTTAACATTCAACATGATGAGCTCTAATCAGATAAAGACAACATGGATTTTGTCATTTCTAACACAAAGTCATGTACTTGACAAATGGCAAGCTAAGATGATTTTTTGTTGTTGCGTGTATTGTTTGAATTCAATGATTGATTTATTAGGTCACAATATGTTTTAGATCTCCTTAATGGTAACCTAGAAATGAGTTCTATGTCAAATCAATAATAAGGTTAAAAGATGTTAATGATTGTGGTCAAATTTATGCATGAAGCGAATGGTCCCTCGATAAACTAAGTGATTTATCCCTACAACTAATGAATCATGGACATAGGTCAATTGGGTTCCTTGTGGACTATTAATTTAATTTTGGGTTTGACGACCCCATGACCTAGCTAGTCGTATTTACATATGGACTAACCAACAATCTTTTATCCCTTAGTAAATGCTCACTATTGATTGATAATTTAGAATAAGAAAAATATTGAGAAACCAAAATGATCATAAATTAAAGAATGAATAAGGCTTGAACATGCTCGACATAGAAGATAATAGACATCATGATTTGATGATGAAATTGATGTTCTTATTGAAGATGTAAAGTAAACAAAAAGAAAAAAATAATAACAAATGAAAGTGAAACTTATAATTATCATAGGAATCCATTATGATGTTCTTACTAAAGATGTAAAGTCAACGTGAAAAAAAAAGTAACAAAAGAAAGTGAAACTTATAATTATAATTAGGATTCATTATTTTAATCATCTTCTAAAGTGTTTTCTATGCACAATACTGAAAAATCGAGGTATGCCATTGTATATTTTATATAACACTTTGTGATCGTTACATATGGGGCGTCATAGCTCAACAAGAGAATATTTTTCTTGCAATTCAATCTTGCGGGGAATGAAGTCCTAAATAGGTGGTGATGACACATGTAATGATGATGCTCGTGGTGATTTGGCTTGTACATAGAATATATATTAGTTAAGTTAAAGTGATCTTGTAATAAATATTAATATACTCTTAATTATTATCTCCTGCAATGACATGTTATTATATTGACCATCAAATAGTCAAAAGTAAAGTCAAAATAGAATGATATAATGTCGTCTGAAGTGCCTCCGAACACATGTCAAATAGCGATTTGATTATGTTTCGAATGATATTTTTGAGACGTTATAAATAGTAAATGTCGATGTGGTGGAATGAGACACTAGCTCATCCATGTAATTGACTAACTTGGTAATGGGCTATAATCGGTCAACAAAATCATGCTTGCAATTTTTTAAAATTAAATGATAAGTGAGTTATGACCATAAAAATAAATTTCTTTCCATTGATTATAAGGTGTGGTAATGATTTTCGATCCCGTGTGTAAAGAAAGTCATTCTTATAGTCATTTTGAAATGAACTATATATATATATACATACATACATACATACATACATACATACATACATACATACATACATACATGTTATTGGGTTTGCACTAACTTTTATTCAAATAAAAAATATATTCTATGTTATGGATATTACTAAGCAACATATCCTTTAAGTGGATCAATACATCTTCTTTATTTTGTTAAAATAAATTTATTATGAGTTATGATCTATGTGACTTTTAGATCCTCAATCAATCATATCTTCTGATAAACTCATGGAACTTTTGTTGTTCTCGGATCATGGATCAAATTGGCTACTCTCGACAATATTGCGGGCGGCAAACAGAGGCAGTCATCCCATCCTCCCTCTCTTCTAAGAGAAGATAGAAAATGATCTCGTAGTGTTCTATGACCTCATCGCTCAATGAGATATTTAGTTAGATAACATTATTGTTTGTTTTGATAAAATATTTTTTAAAAAAATATTATTTTAGTAAACTTTTTTTTATGTGTGTAATCACGAAGAAAAATTATATTAGAACATAATAAAAAGAGAGAGAAATATATATTTCATTTTGAGAAAAAGATTTTCCTCAAAAGTTTTCCTTTTCATTTTATAGAAATAATATTTAGATTGAATAACTTTTACAAATGGAAATTTGATATAATTTTATTAAAATAAACACAATATTCTTGATTTAGACAACAAGTTACCTGTGCAAGAGATTCATTAACTAACTAGATTAATAATATGACTCTAATTTAATTTTTACTATTTGACCTTAGTTAATTAACTAATTCTTGAAAAGATGTATCATACTCGAAATTGATGCATGCTTGATACTTGTTTGCTAATTATATGACAAATTCACATCGCTACTTGGATGGAACATGTTGTACCACCACCGATGGATTATATTATTGGAAGGTGTTAATTAATGGCCTTAGGAATTGTTAAATAATTTATCTTTTACTTATAAGTCAGCAAAATATGCACATTTAATCACGGACAACAAGCATTATGATAATCAAGATCCAAGAATTTTTTTGAGACAAACATTCCATTTGTCAATATGAAATACTTTTTTTAAAAAGAAATTCCTCATTTTTAAAATTTTTAACAACATAAAAAGTATTTTTGTAAGTTCAAAGTATGAAAAATGACTCCTTTCTCTTTAAAATGAGAATTTATATTTCCCTCATTAATATGTACTTTCTATAATTTTATATAAAAATTCATATATATTTTTGAGAATTGAAGGGAGACGTTATGATTACTTAAATATTAATTGTCCTTCTGTTTTATCCTAAAATAAATTTAAACTTTAAAATTATTACTAGCATTTAATTGAATAAAAAAATTAATAAATTATAATTAATTTTTTTATGAGTTAAACAACTCCTTTAACTTTTTGTTTTATTTTTAGAGGTCAGACAACCAATAATTTGGTTACATGAAGTGGACTATGCGTCATTAAGCAACATCGCATACATAATGATCACAATCCATGAAGCACTCAAGCCAGCCACCAACTCCATAAAGCTATTTAACACGTACGTTAATGATGTACTTAATTTAACTAAAATAATAACCACATTAATTAAAGTAGTAGTTACATCTTTTAGGAGGCATTTAAAAAAAATCGATTTAATGGACATGATTAATCCAATTTAAATATAAAGTATTTAAGGTTGAACCTTCTTTTAATTGCTCTTATATTTCGGTTGCATAATACTACTACTACTACTACTACTAATAATAATAATAATAATAATAATAATAATAATAATAATAATAATAATAATAATAATAATAATAATAATAATAATAATAATAATAATAATAATATTC
>LTAE01000378.1:37968-87812 GCA_001647135.1 Pontederia paniculata | reverse complement strand
CACTTTCTCTCTCATATAATATTTCACTTTCTCGCTCCTTCATTTTTCTAGACAAATTTAGAGGCAAGACGAAAAGATATTAAATATAAAAAAAACTAGGGAAACCCTCGTTTGCACCATGGGATCCTATCAAAGGAACTCACGCATATGCACCGATGATAAAGTGAAGAACTCTCAACCTATATAACTTACTAATATTTCAGGTTTGCGTTATCTATATTGCAAAAGAAAGATAAAAATTAACCATTTTAAATTTTAATCCTAACCCATTATTAAAAAGATGCATTAAATGTAGTTGTCTCATAATTAAGAGTTGTTTTGATTTTTTTTCTTAATTAACTATACAAAACTTATAGCTCTTTCGATTTCTCTCAAATCATGGTATTCATGCAATAGAATAAAACCATAGAGAAGAATTAAGAATGAACATGAATACTAAAGAATAATTAAGAACGTATGTGAATACTAAAGACAAATTAAGAAAGAACATGAATACTATAGAAGAATTAAGAATGAACATGAGTACTATCAAAAAATACAACCTATATGAAATCATGAAAAGATCAAAGACAATAGAGTCTGATAACAAACTACTCCATAGAAATATAATTAAATATCAAATGAGTTCAACGTTAATGTAAAGATAATTAGAAAATAAAAGAACAAACAAAACTAAGAAGAAAATGACGATGCTCTTGTATGTCTCTCGTGATTTTCCCGTGCAAATCACTGAACTTCAAGCCTCCAAAGTCTTCTACTTCTCTCTTCTCTTTTGCCTACATTATTCTTTTGTCTTGGCCTCCAAAAGTATTTTGTTATCTATGCGATGATCTCTTATGTGGGTGCTCAAGGGTCTTATTTATAGGCTCGAGAAGTCCCCCTAGGGTTTCCAATGAAGCTTGAGTCGAACTAAATAACGTTAAATGATGACTACGTTCATGACTTGTAAATATGTTCACGACCATGAAATTGAAGCATCGAGCAAAAATGAGTAATTTCACACCCATAAAACTCTATACCATGAATATATATTTTCTACAGCGCCCGTGATTTATTTTAATGGCTGATGAATGTGTTTCATGACTGTTAATTGTGTTTCACGATCATGACCATTTTTTATGAAAAAGCCAGTACATTTAAATTGCAATTTCGACCTCATTTTAACTCTGAATTGAGTGTAATTTTTTTTCCAATGTCTTCATGTTTTCGTCCTCGTGCATCATATGCAATAAAAATTAACAACTTTGGTATATTTATGACATAAAATAAATAAAAGCAAATAAGTAAACAAATGATGCATGTTATGCAAAATTAATGAAAAATAATATTAAAAAAATGTATAATTATGCATGCATTAATTGATAATGACTCGTTGAAATTGATTGAATTGAACATATGATTTTTATTTGACGATGGATAAATAATTCATAAAATCTTATTGACATTGATATTGATGGATCCAAATCCTTATTGACATTGATATGGGGACCACCTAACAAATAACAAAGAGAATTTTTGCTTAGTCTAACATGAAGATATTCTTATGATATTGAGCATTAGGAAACCTAATGTTAATGATTGTTTATGTTATTGATTGACTGCTATTTAAATTGTTAAAGTTAAATATATAATGACCTAATTGTTATATTGATGTTTCAAAATTATGCCAAAAATTATGTCATATTATCATTATCATTGTCATTTATGCATATAAAGTAAAATGCCTCAAGGGAGCACTGTATAAAAAAATGACGAAGTGTCAAGAAATTTTAAAGGTTGACAATGTGTCATCCATATTGTTATGACATTACATACTGGTTATTGATGCATATACAGTATATATTTAAGTATTGAATTAAAATGCTTTATGACATCACTATATAAAAAATGACTATGTATCAAGGAACATTAAAGAATGACAATGTGTTATTCATATTGTTATGGCCTTACATACTATGCGCAAACTCATGGGATGAAAATTTTTTGCATGTATTCTGCATATGATTGATGACATTGATGATGAAATGGATAAACCAAATGATAATTAAGATCATGGCGATTGATCTTGCACAAAGTATAAAATTAAATTAAGCTATATGACATTATACTAACAAGTTAATTATTATTAAGCTCTCCTTGATTAATTCTAAGTTTTAATAAAATGTTTATTCTTATTACAGGCGAAATATTAAGAAGTAATTGTTATACCTACGTGGCGTCCTCATAACCATCGAGCCACTTGTCGAATATTGATTTGACCGTGTGCGAGATGTCATTTTCAAGATGTTACATGATCAACCAATGATATTACCTTCTATTGCATTGGAACCAAATGTTCGTCACCTTTATTTATTGTAATCGAAGAAACAATTTCATAACATGTCATTATAATATATAAAATTACTTTTCTTTTCCTACTAAGTTTTTCTCTTGTTATTATGATTCAGTATCATCGAACATTAAAGGATGAGAATGTGTCATCCATATTGTTATGACCTTATATACTAGTTATTGATGCATATAAAATATAATATGCTAAGTATTGAATTAGAATGATGGCAACACTACATAAAAAGTGATTAAGCATCAATGACCATCAAAGTATCACAATGTATGACCTTACATACTGGGTGCGAGCCAATGGAATGAAATTTGTTTGCATGTATCTTGTAGGTGAATAAATCAAATGATAATTTAGCTCATGGCAGATTGATATTGCAAATGCTGAAGTATAAAATTAAATTAAGTTTGCTCATGTTAATTGTTATTAACTTCCCCTGATTGATTCTAAGTTTTAATATTACGTTTATTCTTATTATAAGTGAAATATCAAGAAGTAATTGTTATATCTACATGGCATCCTCGTAACCATCGAATCGCTTGTCAAATATCGATTCGACTACATGCGAGGTGTCGTTTTCGAGGCATTACTTGAACAACCAATAAGATCGTCTTCCAGTGCATTAGAACCACATATTGATAACCTTATTTCTTGTAACGAATACACAATTTCATAACATATTATTAGAATATTAATATTAGTTTTTTTATTTTCCTACTTAGTTTTTCTTTTATTATTATGATGCATGAGAATATTTCATATCAGTTTATAAGCAAAAACTATTAGGATACTTAATTAAAATCTAATTAGTTATTATGAATTTGTTATGCTATTCATATTGTAAATATAAATCTAATTTGAATTAATAATTGAAGTAGATATGTTATATTAAAAAACTTGTTTTTTTGTGTGTTCTTATCATTTCGCAGTTATTAAATAATCATGAAATAAACTAACATTTATTAATTGATATATTAGATTATCACATGATAAATTATTAGCAATATTATATTATATTATATTATATTATTAAATAGGTAAAGTCATAATTTAAATTGTCAATCATTGTAAATTAAAAATATTAAATTACTCAAATAAAACTCAAATTTTAATCACATATTATTACAATTAAATAAAAAGAAGAACAAGTAGGAGTTTTTCATAATTGAAACAAAAAATGGACAATATGTAAGTTAACTTGATGTTTTTGAGAGTTAATGCTTACATGACTTAGTTTATAGGATTTTATATCAAATATTAAAAAAAATGATATACTCGAAATAATATAGTCCAAGCATTTATCGCTACCTAAATATCAATATATAATCCTATGTCTCCAATTTACTATATATTACAAAACGATCATGATGTGATTCAGAGTAGCTTAACAATGCCTTATTATTGGATTGAGATGAAATAATTTTCTATGCAAACTAGATTTCAAGGCATCTATTTTCCGTACACAAATTTTAGGCAACTTAGCATAGTCAAAATAACTTCTAAAGAGAAACTGTGAAATCTAAACGAAATCAGAATATGTTGCTACCTTGAAATAAACCATAAACAACTATATAAATTCATACTCTTTATATGATTAACAATAATAACTATCATAATCCATTGTATACTTTATTAAAGTTAGATAAGAAAGATTATGGTATCTCATTACATATCTTTCATAATTTTTTTTTCATCATGTTGCCTTCAAGCACCATCATCTTCTTCCTTGTCTTTTTCTTTCGAAGTTGCTATCCATCTCGCTAAATTCTAGCAGCTTTCATCTCCACAAGATCCTCTTTTAGGTAGCAATAGCGAGCAAAAACATATGTAAATAATAGTTGTTCACTCCTTTTATATTTATTTGTGGGGCATATTCAACAAGGAAGGAAGAAAGATGAAATGGTGGATTGTTTTTTAGTAGATTGAGTGCCATATAGTGTGATTGGACGAGTTTTAAGTTAGGGCCCACTTGAATGTTGAAATTTGAAAATACTATAGATCATTGTGGGATGTGTCATTTGTGTATCTTTGTTTTAGGCATATTACTACCTAATACATAATTTATTTAAAAATATTATAAGAAAAACCAAAAGTAGTATTCTAATTGTTTTAGAAAGAATATATGATTTTACGTATTCGATTAAAATTGTTTCTATAAAAAATATAGGATTATTTTCATAAAGTTTTCTTAAATTATTGTAATTTTTTTATATATCTTTTAACTAGAAAATCGGGCAAAAGTAGGTCTGAACTTTTTTCGTTTATATAATTACATTCAAACATTTGGTTTTCAAATTTTTTTTCTATTTATTTGATTTATTAAATAATCATTTGCCCTTTTGAATAAAGAAATAAATCCTTTCGTTAGCGACGACTGCAACTTCTTTCTCTTCTTCTTCATTGGGCCTTCATCGTCGTCCGCGGACTCTATTGCAACAATGAAAATAGGGACAATGGTGTCGACATGGCGTGAACTCACCGCCCGAGCGAGCTCGTCGTCCATGTGAGTTCACCTTTTTGTGAGCTCGCGAAGAGGCGAGCTTGTCGTGGCCATCGCAGGAGCTCGTTGGTGACTGCGTGATCGAGCGCGCATTACCGCCGACTCCCAAAAGAGGGATGAGGATGACTGATGGAATGCTGTTGCCGAATGCGAAGGAGTTGTCAGAAACAAAGATGATGTCAAGGTAGGTATGGCGTTCTCGCCTCTGCTACCTAGGGGGGTCATCTTGGTACACCGCTAGATCGTGCCGAAGTTGAAGACCGTCAAGATGATGGGGATCAGGGAGTTCCCCATCCTACAACATACGTCGGGTCGGTCCAAGGACTGACACACGAAGGTGGATGGCACAAGCAGAGGATTTGACGGACAAACTATCTAATGGTTCATGGAGCAAGTAGAGCTCGCATAATTACTGCCATCGTCAAAGGCACGACCTCCGCCATCACTACCAATGTCAATGGCACGCTGAAAAAGGTCTGGACGCAATCACCCTTCGCCACAATTCCAATGACCTACACATCGACCATTGTCCTCGTTTTCGCTGTCGCAATGGAGTCCGCGAATGACGACGAAGACCCGACGAAGAATAAGAGAAAAAAGCCGCAACCGTTGCAGATGAGATGATTTAATTTTCTTTACTCAAAAGGGAATAATTGTCTTTTAAAATAAAAAAAATGAAAAACTATACGATTTAACTGTCCAATCGGAAAAAAAACTAGACATATTTATGCTCATTTTTATAGTTTAGGTATAGATTCAAAATTTCACGTTATATTAAGGGAGGTTTATGAAAGTAATCAAAAAATATAATGTTCACATTATAACTATTTTATTAATATCAAATATATTCAGTGAATAAAAATAAAATTTTATTCTTTTATCAAATAGCTCTTAAATGTTTTATGTAAAGAGCACTTAAGCAACCCTTGTGCAATACATATCAATTGTAGAACAGCGAAATATCAAGTTCATTAGAAAAACTATTGAAAACCCCATTTTCTAGTCAACTAGAGATGGATAAGGGGTCATGCCCGAGTTAGCTCTTCTCTTCGGATATTCTATTTGGCATGAGATCAACAAGCACGAGCTTATTCAAACTTGATACGGTCGAGCATAGTAAAATATTTTATTATATAAAAAAACAATTTCTTTAGATATCTTTTACATATAACATTTTTGTAATCAAAATAATTGCCTAATTTTTTTAACTTGAGTTCAAATACTTTCACATAATTTTATGACTTAACTTATATAATAAATACTTTTGATACATCTTCTTAGATAATATATATTAACTATTAATACAAAAATATTATATATTATTCTTTGGGGATACGAGTGTGCAGAGCTGTAAATTATATTATAACATATAATGTACTTATAAGTGTGGGCTTGTATTAAAAGACATACACTAGAAAGTTTGTAGTATACGTGAGTGCTATAGAGTAATGCTATAATTTACAATGTTGCACAAATATTTTATTTTTATTATTTATTTACTCATTTATCAAATTTATGATATAATTATATTAAATACTATATTGTATAATATACGATTTACACTTTAATATATAAAAAATAGACTTTATTTAAATACTAAATTTTGTTAAAATTGGCCGGTGCCGATAGCAAAAGCACGTATAAAATTTCATCACTATTCTCAACACACACCGCAACATGCGACAATATAAGCACAACAACCAAACTTTATTTTTCTCTTTCAAGTTGTATAACTTTGATGAGCCATCGCTTTGGTACAAACCTCATATTGGGTTCTCAAACGTACTTCCAAGTTATGCAGCTGCATCCAATTCTTCAGGGTTGTTTGGTAAAAATATAACGCCTAAAGTAAAGTTTTATTTGAGACTATTCTACCAATTTTGATAGATAGAACTGTTTATTACGGTTAGAACAATAAATTTTATCTGTCAGATAATACATTTTCAATCAAACGACCTTAAAAAGATAACAAGTTTGAAATAATTTAAATTTGGATGTAAAAAATGAATTGAAAAGCACGTCATAAAAATTGAAATGTTTGCCACTGCATTTTTAATTAAAAAACAAGACCATAAATTTCCACATTTCATTTTCTTACTAATTTAGTAAATATTTCCTTAAAACGTTTGCGTCCTCCTGTTTCTCAGAAACTAAAAAATGGATCAAAAAAGAGCTACGCAATCATCACCGTCCACCGACTCCTCATGCAATCTGATGGACATGCCGCTCATGGGACCCACGGGAGCCTTCCAAATACCACGACACGCGTCCACAACCCATTGGACATGACCCGGTTAGCCCCAAACGATCGGAAATTAGGGAGAAGCCACTGCGTCGATTCATGTCTCATCCACGTATAATAAAACGTATTTGCACATATTTCAATTTTATACAAACAACAAATAATTATGCTTTGGTGCATTTATTTATCCTAATAATATCATATACAATACGTATACTATTGCGAAAGTAATTCAATAATTTACCGGAAAAGATAAAATTAAAAATTTCAACCCTAAAAAGATTAAACGCGGAACTAAACGACATAAAAAGGGAGAAATAAAGCCCTTTCTTTCTCTCTCTCTCTTCTCTCCCCCTCACCCTCATTTGATAGCCCTTCTCTCATCTCTCTCTCTCTCCGCCTCGTATCGCCGCCGGAAACCGGCCGCTAAGTCGCCCAATCTCGCCGCCGATCGCCGGCGCTCCTCCCGCCTTTCGATCCGCTTTCTCGAATCCTCCAGAACAATACCTGTTTTTAAGGAAGAAAAATAACCCATCAAGTACCTTTCTCCCTTATTTCCTTCCTCCCCCTTCTCCCCACCGCCGGCGCACGTTTTGCCAATCCTGCGCCGCCGGCCGGCCTCCTATAAATACCGCCTCTCTCCCCCGTCGGCCCCGCCGCCACCGTCTCCGCCTCCAATCCCAAATCCCTAATCGCGAATCCGAATCCCCATCTCGTTTTCCTATCGAGAGGTGCGTCACCGTTGCTCACTCTGCTTCCTGTTGGTATTGTCCTTATTTTTCTGCTCTTGTTTTGCTCGTCGACGAGTTGGGATTCCTTCCCGTGCCCGATTTGGGAAATCGTAGGGCGATCGATAGGGTTTTGGAGATTGGTTTCGAGGTCCTCGAGTGGCAGATGAGCCGATCCGTTCGGTTCTGGGGGATTTGAAGGTTGATCGGGGCGGGAATCTGGAGTCTGGTTCCCTTTGCGTGGTTACACGATTCGGCTCTATTTGGCTTCGGATTGCGTTGGAGGCCATGCGATTTCCAATGAACGGAGTCGTCACCTTCTGGAATTTGCTTAGTTCTGGGAAGTGACTACGATGATTCTCCTTATGAAAGATTTGGGTTCGGATGTGAATTGTTGTTCCAGATGCTAACAATGCTCCTTCTTCTGCTCAGTTTCCGACTGCAGATTTTGAAGTTAGCGTTCTCTGTTGTGGACTAGGAGATATTAGGTTCAAAACCGACCGGATTTTTCTCTTTTGCTTAAAAGTGTGCTGAATTTGAAGCTGTCTTTCATTATTTATGAGTTTTTTTTTATCAACCTCGAGAGGAAATGAGTTACTGAACATGGTAGGCTAATATCTAGATACAAACTTTTATGTTTCTTTCAGAGGCGAACTGAAAGGTAACCAGTGGTAATTTAGAATGCAGTGGAGAGAGAAAGCATCTTTGAACAGTTGCAAAAAGAGTGAGAATGGAAATGGTTACTCTGGACGTGATGTTTCGTTCACTGAACTTTAGAATGCACGTCCTGTAGTAACTTGCCCTGTTGTACAGATTGGATTTGGTCGAGTTTATACTCAATTTTGAATTCATTTGGCAGACTGTATTTTTTTCTTATTTTTTTAGTGCTATTTAAATAGGAAGCTTGGTTGGTTGATAATTACTAGTTTTAGGATTAGACTTGGGAGGATATGATTCATATCTGAAATAACTTGTTTTGTTGTCCTTGAAATGATGCAGTGCCTAGGAAAGCGAAGTTGCAGGAGTTTCCATGTGAGGTACAATGGCATTATTTGGGAATTTTGGTGGCAAGATGGACGTTGGGCATGACTTAAATGAGAATGAAGAAGAAATTACAGCTGCCGGAAAATATATTTCTTCAGGCAACAGAAATATGGACTTGAATTACCCCAGTGAAGGAGAGCAGCTCGAAGCAAACATTGAGCGAAGTGATAATTTTGAAAGGAATGGCAGTGGCAAGCTTGGAAGACGAACTGCTCCATCTTCCACATGGGGTTCAAACTTTTGGAAGGATTGTCAACCTATGGGCGATTCTGTTGATGCAAAACTTGATCATAACGACAAATGTACTGATGATTCTGATGGCAATTTTTCAGAAGATTCATGTGGACAGAGGAAGGGGAAAATATCACAATCTGATCAAATTGATGTGCCGGCAGAGGAGATGCTCTCTGATGATTATTATGAGCAAGATGGTGATGAACAAAGTGATCAGTTGCACGGAGGACTCAGTCGTCCAGTTATTTCTGGTTCAAGACTGCCACCAAACACAGCATCTGCTAGCAAAAGTTCATTGAAACATGGTAAGAAGGCAAAGAACCAGGAGTATGATGAGGATGATGAGGATTATGAGGAAGAAGATGAAGATGAAGGTCAGCATTTGTTTTTTCGTGCCTTTGTTTGTAAGTCTTCAGGGACTATGCACCAAAATAAACTTTTGTTTGTGCAGAAGATGATCCTGAAGATGTTGATTTTGAGCCTGATCTTAATGAAGCAGGAAAGAGTTCAAGAAGCAAGGTCCTTTTTTCCTATTATCTTGGTGTTTATGATGTTTTAGAATTCATATTTTACTCTGGCTTCTCTATATTGTTCTCTCAATCTAATGCTCACAGGCTCTGAATGTTGAATGTTACTTTTAACAAACAAATGCTGACTAAATTGATTCTCTTTTTTTGTGGTTAGATGAACGATTTAAAGCTTTTATGTCACAAATGATTCTATTTTGAAGTAACATCGTATTGATATGATGCAATGAATGTTAGTTAAGATTGTCATAAATTAATTACCTGGCCACACTTATGATATATTGTAATTGCCACATAACTTTTCCAACTTTGCAGATAATTAATTGTTAACCAGCCTTTTCTTTTCTTTTAATCTATATTAAATTCTAAAAAAAAATTACCTAGCCACACTTATGGTATATTGTAATTGCCACATAACTTTTCCAACTTTGCAGATAATTAATTGTTAACCAGCCTTTTCTTTTNATCTATATTAAATTCTAAAAAAAAATTACCTAGCCACACTTATGGTATATTGTAATTGCCACATAACTTTTCCAACTTTGCAGATAATTAATTGTTAACCAGCCTTTTCTTTTTTTTAATCTATATTAAATTCTCAAAAAAAATTACCTAGCCACACTTATGGTATATTGTAATTGCCACATAACTTTTCCAACTTTGCAGAAAAATTATTTGTTAACCAGCCTTTTCTTTTTTTAATCTTTATTTATATTCTGTATGCCAATAAGTAAGCCTTCTTTTGTCGCAAATGATATAATATTTCCTTAAAAAACAATCATTAATATTCATTGACTAGCGGATGATCTCTTTCTTGTAGTAGACTTGTTCCCAATATCTTGGGAAGCATTTTGATGGCATGCTGTTTGATTTGACCCAAGTATTCTAAGTAGTATGGGCTGGTTGTTAGTGTGATGAACATACTGGTGGACTATTTGGATTCACTCGTTTGGTGTACTTCAAAAAAAATATTTCACATTGATTTTTTATGTTTGTGTTTGCTTCGTTCTTGTTAATGCTGTTATTATTTTCCATAACTTTTATGATGCATACCATTTTTGTGCTACATGCTGTAACTCGAAGTAACATTGCATATAAAAATCTGTTTCCCATATAACTCGAAATTAATTTTTTTGCTGAACCTCACCCGCCATAGTGGGACGACCGATATCCAGAGCTACTAACACTTGACTAATCTGGTCCGAGGGGATAGATAATCTCTCCTAAGAAAGTATTGGCGCGGGGGTTCGAACTCGGGGCTATTAGCTCCCTCATCTCTCAACCCCAGGGCTTAGACCTTGCTACCATCCGAGCCAACTCTCGTTGGTCACTTCAAGTTATTTTTTATACAACTCATTCAATAAAATGATGAATGTTGCACTAGATTAGACAAAAGCAGCGCGGTAATTGTTATGTGATTGGTTATTGGTTGATCTATACATTGTTTACTTGGTTGTTTTTTTCTTACTAGGAGTATCATTGTTGCATATGATCCACCTCTTTGCCCGTGTCAAATGTCTCTGTTTGGTTCATCTGCATTAGGAGGGGATGATGAACTGTGTAGTTCCTAAAAGAAACCACATAGATGTTTTATGCATGATTGTTGAATATGCGAAGAACATTGAGATGGAAGCACAAAGAGTATTCAAGGCCGAGGTGCAAGGTGCACATCTATTGGAGAAGATACTAATGATTATGAAATAAGACTTTGATTGGTCTAGTTGAGTTTACCTTATCCCTAAAAATATAAGCTTATTATGTAACCAGACTTCGTGAAAAAAGTTATGTAACTATAAACAATAAAATTTGATATTAGTTATTCTTAATGATTGTTGACCTCGATTGGTCATCCTTTTTTGTTTTTTTTTGAGGGGCAAAAGGATGGCTAGTGTTGTCTAGTCATCTATGTACATATATATATATATATGTGATTTCAAAAGAATATACAAGTCAAGTCAAAGTGATCAAACTCCCGAGGTGGGAAACAATGACTCCCCCATTCTTTAAACAAAAAATAAATGTGATGTACAATATTCTGAATGTAACATCTTTCACCCTTAAAAATTGTATTGTTGCCTGAAGACCAAATGGCCCATAACACCGCTAGTGTGCATGCCTTGCCGATGCTATGATGTACCTCTCCACCCTTCTCCGCAGTATGTCGACCAAAAGGAGTCGAAGGCTCGTGGGTCCACTTGCTATGCCTAATCGCCTCCAAACCTTCTACGCAGTCCTGCATTCGAAGAATAGGTGGTTGGCATCCTCTATGCCACTCTCAAATAATACGCATGTAGTGTTCGACCCAGGGGCCCACCGCTAGCTATACGTCCTTGTAAGAATACGGTTGCGCCTAAGGAGCCAAGCAAGGATTGTGGCTTTGAGGGGCGTGCGTGTCTTTAGAGTATCTTGCAATATGTTAGGAGATTCGGATTCCTTATCCCGACCTTTGGGAGAAGGTGGCTGTATGCCTCGCGGACCGAGAAGCTCCCCCCATGTCCATATCCATCCGTCACCCTTGAAACTGTCTGGTCTAAAAGTAGAGATGTTATCCATGAGGCCGGGGGCCCACCGCTAGCTATACGTCCTTGTAAGAATATGGTTGCGCCTAAGGAGCCAAGCAAGGATTGTGGCTTTGAGGGGCGTGCGTGTCTTTAGAGTATCTTGCAATATGTTAGGAGATTCGGATTCCTTATCCCGACCTTTGGGAGAAGGTGGCTGTATGCCTCGCGGACCGAGAAGCTCCCCCCATGTCCATATCCATCCGTCACCCTTGAAACTGTCTGGTCTAAAAGTAGAGATGTTATCCATGAGGCTGGTTGTGATGCACGGTTGGTCTCCAATTGATCAATACTTAAAGTGGAGATGTGATCCATGAGGCTGGTTGTGATGCACGGTTGGTCTCTCATTGATCAATTTTGTAATTTACCTGGTCATACCTATGGTATACTGTAATTGCATATGCTCAACCTCATTGTTTCTCAGCTATCCGTGGATCACCAAGTGGCCGCCGAAAGATTGGTGTCCAACATCCTTGAAAAATGTGTTGGGATGCGTGTCAACTCATACAATCGTTCAATTTTATGTTCTTACCCATGAAAAATGTGTTGGGATGCGTGTCAACTCGGTCTGAGGCAGCACACAATAAAATCTTGTGCTGGCTTGTAGAAACGGTTGACATGGCGTGCAGCCGTTCCCACCTTAAATTTTTTTTAATAGAGTGTTCATGTGGGTACCATGTGCCCACCTTAAATCATTCTCATTAGGCCGTTCATTGCCCTCCTCTGCCTCCCTCTGTTCATGTTCGCTGCTTGCTGTCACTGTCTCCCTCCATACACAGGTTTTTCTCTCAATCTCTTCCCCTCTGTCCGACGGTTTTCTCTTTTGTTCGCCACTGTTTTTCTCTCCCTCTTCCCCTCTCTCATCCTTGTCCTCTTGCGCGAGTAGAAGAGGGACGCTCCTCTTCTGCTCGCAAGCAGAGGAGGACGTCCTTCTTCTGCTCAGACAACCTCCCTCTTTTGCTAGCAAGCACAGGAGGACGCTCCTCCTTGTTCCTGCTTGTGCACAGAAAAGGATAGACAAAAAGTGACTCTTTTGCTCGAAGAGTGCAGAAGAGTCCTCTTCTGTTCGAGCAGAAGAGTCGAACAAAACATGTGGTCCCACATTTTTAAAATCATGGATTATATTGTAGTTTGTAGGATTGAATTGTATTATGTATTTATTATTAATTTGTTACGATTTACATATTATAAGTTAATTATTTGTTCCCAAACTTTTTAATTTTTGTACAAATTAATATATATATATATATATATATTACATATAATTTTTAATATAATTTTGGTAGAATCGGGCATGTCGTGCTACGACCTCACGCTTTACATGTTCACACGGCCTTTTTCGCGTCGACTCTGATTTATGAGTTGTACAACCTTGTTCTTTTCTTTTGTATTTGTCTTCCATGCGCACTTGTAAATTTTCACTATGCAACCTTTGTATTCGTCCTTTTCAACCTAAAAAAGCTAGTTGATAGTATATAGCAACCAATTTACACCAACATGTCAATCAATTAAGGGGTTCATTTATTTTTACAATGATTAATATTAATTGTTAAACTAGAATGGATTTTACTTTGATTTAAAATACATATATTAACTCTATTTAAAATATTATCTATGTCATTTTATGTTCATTTACTAATTTAAACACTATATTTTTGAAACACTTATTTAATAGTTAAACTGTTAAAATCCCTTTCAAGAAAAAGTTACTGTTAAAATCTGATCAATTCATGCTACTCGATACACACTAATTGAATAACTACCTGCTATTAAATATTCAAACCGCTAGTCATGCGGAACAGAGCCATAATGTACGCTTACAACTACCCTTGTTCGCATTTGATTGCATCTTAAAATTTTTAGTTTAAATATATAACTATACGAATATATGGAGTTAATGTATTGTTTATGTGAATTATTTATAAGTGAATCTTTTGCCAATTGTAGGTAAAACTAATTTATCATCATTTTAAAAAAAACTAATTTATCATCAATTTCTTCATCATTCATTATCAAATACCATTATTACTTATTGTTATTATCGGCACTTTTAACTAAGCATGTTAATGTTCTCTTTTCACAGTTCAAGTTTAACACTTAAAAGTGATCATCTGCACTACTGCTTATCAGCTAATTCAAATGGATCCTAAATAGCATGACATTATGAACATAAGTTCTGACAACCTGAGTGTCCGTACTAGTTATAGTTTTATTGCCATCATGTCCTTCAAAAAAGTTTATGGGCATATTACACCCGTGCCTCCTGTTTTTCCCCTAATAGCTGATCAAAGTGCCTCTCCGAAAGATGAACTAACTAGCTGGTGGTTTGGAATGATGCTGGTTTGCATTCAGAAGATCGAAGTCTTTACCTTTCAATCTTTTCGCAGACATCTGATAAGATAGAAACTATTTACCTTTCAAAGGGCACACATAGTATTATAAATCTATAAATATTCATTTTCGCTTTAAAAAAAATACTTTACATCTGTACAAGACTACAAGTATAGTATTTTAATTGGTGAAGGTTCATATTGCATTGCACCTGCTGAATACTCTGAAAGCATGTATAGTAGTCTTATAGTTTTGGATGGATGAATGTATGTGCTTGTTGCCTCCACCGGCAAGATTATTCCTCCCCTCATGCTTCAACTTATGATAAATTCTTATTTGAGATGAACAGTTTTGTGATCTTATCACTATCTTACATGTACTTGAATCCTAATGTGAACAAATAATTGCTTCTCTAGTGTCGATCTTCCACCATACTTTCTCAAATGCATCTTTTAATGCCCTCTCAAAAAATGCCTTTGAATAACTTAGCATGATTTTTGGTATTCACTTACCTTATATGGTTGACAGGCTAAATCATCAGGAAGTGAAGATTATGATGATGATGATGGTGATGATGATGACAATGAGGATGATATGGACCTCTCAGATGATGAATTGGACTTCACCGAAAAGAAATCTCGAACAATTGCACGTAAAGTTGGACAAAGTTCTAAATTAAAGGAGATAAAATCATCTTCGCATATTAAACAGAAGAGGGGTAGAACTGTCTCTGATGAAGAATATTCATCAGGAAAGGACTTCGAACCCGATAGTGATGAAGACTTTGGCCATAAAGCCAAGAAGCCATCACAGTTACGCAGAAATGGTAATCGTATTTCTGCAGTTATTAACGCCAATTCCAGCAACAATGAGATTCGAACATCTGGTAGGTCTGTAAGAAAGATTTCTTATGCTGAAAGCGAAGAAAGTGAGGATATTGGTGAGGAGAAGTCAACTAAAAACCAGAAGGTCTCAATACTAGAAATCTTCTCAAATTTTTTCTTAGATTACTGGGACCACTTGAATCTTTTAGATAAAGTTTTCTTCTGTCCATTTATCAGGATGAAGCTGATGAAGAAGATGGGGATTCTATTGAAAAAGTGCTTTGGCACCAGCCTCGTGGTATGGCTGAGGATGCTATTAGGAACAACAAGTCAGCCCAGCCTTTTGTCTTTAGCAGTTTATTGGATTCTGAAACTGATTGGGATGAAGTAGAATTTTATATAAAATGGAAAGGGCAGTCATATCTTCATTGTGAATGGAAATCATTGTCCGATCTCCAGAATGTAAGCCTGACATATCTCCTGCTGCCAAATATATTTTGTCTTTGCACCTTGGTATTTGAATTTTTCTGTTTATAATTTATTTGCACCATACTTGTTAACTATATCCTTTGCTACTTGGCAATAACCAGCTTAGCGGATTTAAAAAAGTATCGAACTACATTAAGAGGGTGTCTGAAGAAAGAAGGCACAAAAGAGCCCTGTCACGTGAGGAGGTATTTACTGATGTGTCCTTGATTATCATCAATAGTTGAACAGTTGTGCAGTGATTATTGTATTCACTAATCTATCTATATGCTTTAGTAATCAATTAACCAGATTATCTTACATTAGCAACCTTAGTGCATTGAAATAGTGACACTTCTTAAAATATCCTGCTGGGTAGGCGTTTTGACATTTAATTAGTTATAAATAACTTAGTTTATAAATCATGCGACTTCTTCATGTTATAAAACCTTAGGACGAGGAGTTGACATGTGCTAGTTCTTCTAACTTCTACGACAAATAAATCTAAGCGTAACTGCTAAATTCCCCAAACAGAACTTAACTGATAAAAACTGGTTAATTGATTTATAAACCGAAAGTTTGTCTTAATTCTGAAGTTTTTATTTTTGTCACCGTCATTTGTTTCTTAGAATCTAGGGAATGCCTGCATAAATTAATCTTCAGTTTACACCATGCATATACTCTTATCAGAGAGTGGGGTTTTGGGTAATTTTGTTTGTTTTTCTTTGGGGGCACCCTAAAATTTCTCCGTTCACACATGTATATTTTCCTTATTAATAGAAGCGGATGACTACCGGAATATGTAGTCATCCTTTCCTCCTTCCAAAAAAATGGTCTTCAATTGCTTGGGGAGTGAGCTAGTGTCAGACAATTGTCCTACTATATTAGGGTTTCCATTTTTTGAGATCTAGTCTTTGAATCTTTGGTCTCGTAAGTTTTCTATTCAGTCTGGCTGAAGCTACCTAATTGCCTGAAAAGACTTGGGTACACTTTATTGATACAATATACAGTGAACATTTCTGCAATTAGTGAACATGTATTTTGAGTTTTATTTGATACTTTGCTTAACCTCTTTCATGTTTATATTTCATTGTCTAGTTTGAACAAAAATTAACAAGAGGATGTAAGATGGAGCTCACGTTACATTTTTCTATGTTTATATTTTTTGTGAAGTAGTTTTTTCGGGAGAGGTTGATGGTAGTGATAGTCTAATTTTACATTTGTTGAATTGCCATAGATTCATGTCATTTGAAAGATATTTTCCATATCTTCACCAATACCCTTTCCACAATAATAACAGTATAATAGTTATTGGCACATTTTTGGATGATTGTTTTCTGTTATTGCAACTAATTATCGTTGGAGAATTCCGTCTTTATTGAAACATAAACAATTTTTTTATGTTGCAAAATGTTTTTCTGAACAATTCCATTTTCTTTCTTAAATGGGCATTGAAAATGTTCTGCTTGTCATAGGTTGAAGTTCATGATGTTAGCAAGGAAATGGAATTAGACCTTCTCAAACAATACAGCCAGGTCTTTACTTCACTCTATTCAGTAGTATTTGACCTATCTTGTCTTCATGTTTTGTTGTAGGAGCTGTTTAACTGGTTCATGAATGCCTGATTTCAGGTTGAAAGGGTATTTGCAGATCGAATAGCCAAAATTGGTGGTGATGATATGATACCTGAATATTTGGTGAAGTGGCAAGGACTTTCTTATGCTGAAGCAACTTGGTATGTATGTCAACATCAGATGTTTCACTTGTTTTTTAATGGTTTAGGGATTTTACATGATTCATATGTTGCACCATACTGCCTGATAAACTACAGAGTTTAGCTTACACTGGAAAAGAGTTACAGAATTTAGCTAACGTTGGAATCTTTTTTACAGATTTTTAGCATTTTAGAAGATAGCATTATTACCCCCTGATGTTTCTTAAGCATTGCCATAACTGACAGTCCTGTCTTACGTTGCATGGAAACATGATAAGTGTGTCAATTCTTCAAGGGTATGAGGTACGAGAAAGACTAAAATTACTATAAAGCGCCTAGATGAATGATTACGAATCTCTTTGGCACTGGTGCAATATTGCACATTTAACTAAAATGTCGGGACTATGTGCATCCTTAACGATTTAGCATTTCGCTCCTGCGAATCAGAACTTGTTGGCAGTTCTGACATTCATACAGATTTTTTAGAAATGATATTTAGTAGAGGTCAAAGAGTTCGAACGATAGTGGGTAAATAAGGTGGCCATATTTCTTAAAAAATGGGTTTAGTAATTTCTCTCGGTTCATAAAAATAGAACTTATTTCCTGTTTAAAAAAAAGATTATGTGTACACTTTACATCTTGTTGGGAGTCTTGACTAATAAGGCGGCATGTTTTGATTCTGGTAGTCTTTTGTTGTACCAACCTATGCTGACCATTTCTTTACAAATTTCTGCTGGTTCTATGTGGAAGTTTAGAACTTTTGTTAGAGTTGCCAATTGATGCAAAGACCATGTTGCTCTTGCATGCATGTTCATGGTTTTATGTCGGTGTCCTTAAAAAATGAACTTTTTCTTGCTTATCCAATAAAGTTATGGATTTACACTTTAACATTCTCATATAATTGTTCCTTCCTTTGCAGGGAAAAGGATACTGATATTACATTTGCCCAGGATGCAATAGACGAATACAAGGTAAATTTTCTTGTGAACTATCTCTCCTATGGAACACTGACTTTATAGTGTCAAGTTAATATAGCTTCAAGACCTCCAGCACGTTGGCTAATTAAGATTGTAGATTGGTCTAGACCTTTATCGGTCAAGATCCACGGTGTTATCCCAATTCTTTTTGGGAAAGAAAAGGATGATCACAAAACTTGTCTAGTTATCTAACTGTAGCCCAAGTTGATTTGCATCAATTATGTGCTAAATTATTCACGATTATTTCAGTGCTGACTTTTTCACCAAATAACATGCTGTAGCTTAGTTTTTTTTTTGAGAAGGGAAAGGATGGCTACACACTTCGGTAGGCATCCATTTGTATTAGAAGTAAAAATACAAAATATTTACATGTGTGTTAGGGCCATTAAGGCACCCTCCCAAAAAACAAAACTATCCAAAACCCCACTCTCTAATAAGAGTAGATGCGTGATGCACAATATTCTCACTATAGCATCTCTCCCCCTCGAAAATGGTGCGGCTGCGTTGTAACCAGATCGCCCATGTGGTGACTAGTGCTGTTCGGCCTCCCAAAATGTTCGGCCTGCCGCATGTACGTAGTGAACTCCAGAAGACATCAAAAGCTGATGAGTCAACTCCCGCAGGCCGTAGGTGGCGCCATACCTCCATGGTGGTGGGGCACGTGAAGAAAATATGGTTGATGTCCTCTTCCGCCAGCCCACATAAAACACATGTGGTGTCTTCCTCCGGCGCCCAACGAGCCCTATAGACTCGAGTGAGTAGTCTGCCCCGCCTCATCAGCCAAGCGAATATCCTGACTTTGGGTGGTGTGTGCGATGCAGTCTGCTCTGATGATGTCTGAGGTCCTACCTTGAGGCAGCAGCTGTCTGTAGACCCGTGTAGCCGAATAAGCCTCTGACTGCCAACGCCAACAATCTGTGCCGGAGGTGTCAGGACGGTGGCAGGCGATACTGTTCAGAAGCGTGAGGAGCTCCTGAAAACGCCCCTCTGATAGGACTGAACGGAAAAGTGCGACCCATGCACCTCGTTCTCTAGAAGTGTTCGGTGGTGACCAGCAGTCGGAGACTGTCGCAGTCGGGGCTGCTGAGAGGGCAGCTAATCTGGGGAAAGTTACCGCCAATGTAGCTCCTGGTGACCACTCATGGTGCCAAAATGAGAATCCAGTCCCCGACCCCAAGGAAGCGTGGAAGAAAGGTCGCATGCATGTGAAGATGGCAGATACCCCACGCCATATGCTGTAGCTTAGTTATCAGATTTTGTTTTGAAGGGAAGCTTAATTATTAGGCTCCCGTCGAAGTTCGTTTTGGTAGGAGTTATGTATGGTTTGGGGGATTGCATTTAATTTGGCTGTAAGATGATTGCATGATGTATACCTATATTTGGATTTAGACTTGAATATCATGCTTACATTTGGCAAGTGAAGACACCGATGATCTGTTTCCTATCCTATTGATTATCAAAGTGGAAACAAATTGTAAGCCCAAAATAACAAGGTAACATATGTGAGTGAATCAAAATTTGCACATTTAAGATTTTGTATGGTAGTCCAGACATGCTATGAAATTATCACCCAAAATATTTAACCTTACATATTTGGTGCATCTGCGTCTTTCTGGTTTTGTTTTCTTCTTATTTCATCCTCTTTACTTAATTTGATTACAGGCTCGTGAAGCTCTCACGACTTTTCAAGCAAAGACAGTTGATTCACAGAGGAAAAAGAGCAAAGGTATGTTTTTACAACATACTGTAGGGCGTACTTTGATAAACTCATAAATGTTTTTGGTTGGGTAATCTAAGTAGCATGGGCAAGACTGAAAGTGTCCCTTCTTGTGTTCATCAGAATGGGGGAATATTTGCAATCCTGTTAACGCTTCTTGTATAATTTCGTGGATACATTTTTCTACATCATAGTTTCCATTTGATGGAGGTGTTTAATCAAGTGAACGATTGATTAGAATATGGATTAGTACAATCCAGAATTTGTCTCTCTATATTTTAGTAAAGTGAATTGCCTGTCCTATGTTTGTTTGTAGCTAGTCTGCGGAAGCTTGATGAACAACCTGAATGGTTGAAGGGAGGCAAACTTCGTGATTATCAGCTTGATGGATTGAACTTCTTAGTCAATAGGTACGCTTGAATGAGTAGAACAATTAGTTACATATGTTTGTAACTGGCGATATTTATTTTATTTATGTTACCATGTTGCTTTATTTTGCAGTTGGAGAAATGATACAAATGTTATTTTGGCTGATGAAATGGGTCTTGGCAAAACTGTTCAGTCAGTGTCTATGCTTGGTTTTTTGCAGGTATTTTAGCAATGTCTATTTTGCTGCCGTAGGTTTTATTTCTTGTTTCTTCCGCTTTTTGTAACTCTGTCAATTATTTGTTATTTCAGTATGCTCAACAAATTAATGGTCCTTTTCTTGTGGTTGTGCCTCTCTCAACACTGTCCAACTGGGCAAGAGAATTTAGAAAATGGCTTCCTGAAATGAATATAGTTGTTTACATTGGAAACCGTGCTAGCAGAGAGGTAAGTTTGTGTAATCCTAATATATTCTGTTATTTGAGTTAATATAAAGTGTTATTCTCATTTATTTTTTTCTATTATTTTGCTACATTATTTTGCCTTGGTTGGACCTAAGGATAATTTTCATCTATATACTAGTCTTTATTATTAGTTAACAACACATTTACTCACTATCTTCCCGCAGAAGAAAAACTGTCATCCTCTATTTTTGTGCATATATTATGATATATATGTGTTAGAAGGTTGATGTGATTGCTACAAGTTACTTGAAGTATTAATTTTTCTCTTGTATAACACCAATTCTTTTGATGATGCTTAGATATATGCAGTAAAAATGAAATTGTGGTAATTGACGAACATTGACATTTCACATGTCAAATAGATTATTTCTATTATTAATATTATTATTTTGAGAGGTATTGTTATGATTGTTTGTTTTGAGAGTTCAAAAAACAAACAAAAAAAAGATTGGTATTCATCCAGATTTATTAAAGTGGCAGAAGGAATCATACAAGGGGTAACCTGATTGTATTTTTCTTTTAAAGAGGGAAGGATGCGACCGAGTTTTGATAGCCAAACGGTTTGTATTACTATTAAAAGTTGTGAATAACGAACGTAAAATTGTGAAACTGAAGAGGAGCACAATTCAGAATGGGCTTCGGAAAAAGCTATGTTGTACCCCACACACTCAACAAATTTATGAAATTCGGTGTACAATATTCTCTACGCAATACCTCTACTCCCAAAAATTGCGGTTACACCATTACTAGATAGACCATGTGGCAGCCAAGAAAGTCAATCATAAATGCCTTCAATCTTGGATGCCACATGCCCCGATCCCCAGAAGCGAGCCCTAACACGTCTCCATGAACAATGAATCGATCACTGCATGTCAAACTCGACTCCATTACCTCCGTGGAAAGGCATTACTGGAAGAACAGGTGGTCATTGTCCTCCAAATCTGTTTGTACATAAGGATGTAGGAAAACAAAAGAGGTCTCAATGACAAGCTCTCTCAATCTTTGGCCAAAGATTTGCCATTGTGTACAATGTTTTTGACACAAAATTGCGCACCTTCAAAACATTTGCTTTTATTTAGGTAATTGTTTAAGGTTGTACCCACCGATTTTTGAATTTGGATCATTCATGTCAATCTATTGAAGATAGAACTTCAGATTTCAGAAAATATTGAAGTTTTATGGCTAGCCTTTTTTTTTGTGTGTTATATATTGCTCGGAGTACTTGATGGTTTTCTTAAATTCAAAAAACCAGTAGACCTGAATGTCTTCTGAGACTTCATTATAGAAGACAAGGTGAGAGAAGTTAAGAGAGAGTTGAGGTGTATATATATATATATATGTATATATATATATATAGAGAGAGAGAGTTGAGGTGGATAATATATATATATATATATATATATATATATATTTGAAGTAAAAAAAGATGACTACAAAGATTGGTAGCCATCTGCTTGTTTGTATATATATGTGTACACAGACACATGTATATAAGATATTTTTGTGACAGGTGATTTTTGGAAGTTATGAGATAGTAACCTATCAACATCTTATAAAAAAGTAACATTATCAATGTTTTGATGATGTATCACAAAAACAGTGATACTTAAACCTGAAATTGCAGCCCTACCAACAATAACACATCTCATTTGTTTTTATTTTCTTTAGTAGGGACGTTTTTCTTTAGTTGTTTTGATAATTTATCACAAAACACCACATAGTAATAATTTAGAGGTGCTAATTGTGTTGGTGATGACCATGCACGGGGAAGTTCTTTGAATTATGCTGGTCGTGCCACAGCTTTGGTTGAAGGAAAGCTTTTAGTCACTGACTACTGATTTCAATGGGTATACCATCAACTGATGTGCTTGTAACTTGTAACATAGATGTGCTTGTCCTTCAAAAACATTATTGTAACTTGTAACTGATGTGCTTGTAACTTGTAACATAGCAAGCTTTTGTAACTTGTAACATAGATGTGCTTGTCCTTCAAAAACATTATTGTGCTTTATTGCCTCTCAGTTGTTAGAATTGGTACATTACTTTATGGTCACAATCTTCTTTTCGGTTTGCTACATAATATATCTTGTTTTCTAATGCAGGTCTGTCAGCAATATGAATTTTATACAAATAAAAAAAGTGGAAGACATATCAAATTTGATGCACTGATAACTACATATGAAGTGATATTGAAGGATAAAGCAGTATTGTCTAAGATCAAATGGAATTATCTTATGGTTGATGAGGCTCACAGGTTGAAGAATAGTGAAGCATCATTATATACATCTCTTTTGGTATGACCTGATATGACATGTATCTTGTTTTAATCAAACTTGTCCGTAGTGTAGTAGAATTACTTTATTTAATCAAATCTCATGCACAGGAGTTCAGCACAAAAAACAAGCTTCTCATCACTGGCACCCCATTACAAAACAGCGTTGAAGAGCTATGGTGATTGTTATTCTCCCAACTTATTTATCTGTTCCTAGATGAACTTAAAAGATTGATATTAGATTTTTGCACTTTCAAGTTCGTCTCAATTTTTTTTGTGCCTTCATGAGTCATTTAAATCTTTCATCTTGTTTTTAAGAAGGTTTATGTGGCAAATGCATGCGCATCACCTTTCGATTGTGCATCGAATTTAGGTGTAGAATTAGCCAGGTCAGATAAATTCGTCAATAACAAATGCTGTCTCTTTTGTCCTTTAGAGTTATGTGGAAGGGGGGGTTAAGATGCTATAATATTAAAAATGCTATTAGCTTCTAGTACTGATTTCATTTTTTAAGACTTCTGACTCAACAGCTGTTGCTAATTTCATAGTTGCTTTGTGTCACGGCAGACATCATGCTTTTAGTACACCTTTCATGCTAGCCGATTCTATCATGCATCCCTATCAATATATTGCTTGTTTTATTTCTCCCATTATTTATCTTAATGAATTAACACAATAACTTGTGTAGTAAGTCGCAATTCACTGTGACTAAGGTATAAGTAAGTTGATCAAAATATTAGGTGCATATGAACTGCTTCATTCATCTACAATGAATCCTTGAGACGTACATGTTATTGAATGCATAATGTATTTTTCTTTTAAATTTTGCAATTCTTTTTGTTCCTAGTCCACTTTATGTCACTACTGGTTCCTGGTGTAGTTTTTAGTGTTTTCTGTCCTTTATGTGTGAAGTACTTTCAAATGAAGTTAATTGCACTCACTTATTGGGTTTATGATTATTTTGGTTATTTTTTTATTGCAGGGCCCTTCTTCACTTTCTTGATCCTGGAAAGTTTAGTAACAAGGACTATTTTGTTGAGAAGTACAAAAATCTAAATTCTTTCAACGAAAATGAGGTATAATTTCTTCTTAATAGTTCAACCTAAGAAGATCTTGATTGTCTTGATGCCTTGATACTGTTTCTGGTTTTATCTTTTAGCTCGCTAATTTACATATGGAGCTGAGACCACATATTCTTCGAAGAGTGATAAAGGATGTGGAGAAGTCTTTACCTCCCAAAATTGAACGCATACTTAGAGTGGAAATGTCTCCTCTTCAGAGGCAGTAAGAAAAAATTTCACCTTCGGACATCTCATAAAATTTTTTGAAGAACTGGGATACATTACATTATTACGTACTGTTAGGTACTACAAATGGATTTTGGAACGAAATTTTCAAAATTTGAACAAGGGAGTTCGTGGGAACCAGGTATCAATTTCTTTTAAACATGATGTGATTACATCTTATTTAGTTAGAAATTGTATCTTTTTTGCTTAAATAATCTATTTCTCGTATCTACATATGTGATAAATGAGCTAATTATTTTTCTTTTGTGATCCAAGTTTTATACTTGTTTCTTTAACTTTTATCTTACACTAAAGAATTTTTTTAAGAATACTTTTTAAAGAATTGAAGTTCATCTTTCTTCTTTACGTTTCCATATTATTATTATTTTTTTGAGAGAGAATCCATCTTCATATCGTTCAAAGTCGTTATTTTCGATAATGGAGCTAGTTTCCGATATAGACTTTAAAGAACCAAACTGAAGCACTAAGTCTTTTGTTTGAAATTTTGTGCAGGTTTCACTCTTAAACATCGTTGTTGAATTGAAGAAATGCTGCAACCATCCTTTTTTGTTTGAGAGTGCTGACCATGGTTATGGTGGAGATACCAGCACGAGTGATAGTAGTAAAGTTGAGCGCATGGTTATGAGCAGCGGAAAGCTAGTAATCCTTGACAAATTACTGGTTAGGCTGCGAGAGACAAAGCATCGCGTGCTTATATTTTCTCAGGTTGTTCTTTTTCTGTGTTATACAAGTCCTTCTCGTGCAGTTTTAATTGCTGCTTATACTTACAAAATGAGTTGGTCTATTTGCACACTCGTCTCTATGTTGTCTTAAGATATTTATACATACATGGATGACTAAACTGTTATCTAGTCATCCTTTTTCCCCTCGAAAAAAATGAAAAACCCTGCCAGTATTTACTTGTTGTTTTTTTTATAGAAATTCAAATATTTCTCTTCATTAGTTACCTGCTTTTACTCGTGTCACATTTTACATGAATCATCCTTACTGTTAAAATAAAGATTTGACCTGTGTCACCCGAAAAATCTTGTGTAATGCACTTTGTTTTGGCACACATGGTATACCAGAAGTCAATTTCTGTATCGACTATACCAGGTGGTGCAGTCTTGTGCAGTCCAACATATTAACTTCATAACCAATTCCAAATTTAAAACACAGAATTTGAGTTTCTTACAAGCCAAACTGGTGAGATGAAAATTTGCACACCTTGTTCTTGTTGTATTTTTAGTTCTTGAATGAAGAAAAATAACTTAATAGAATGTGTTTTTTCCATAAAGTATTTATTGATTTACTTGTCTTCACCTCAAATTTCCCGAGTTTGTTGATCTTTACTATATTGTATTTGCGTCTTCTAAACCCCCACCAAGCTTCTATAAAGCACAAATTTGCATGTTAGCGATGCATATCTTATGTTTGTGAAGAAGAATTAATATAATGAAGATGTAACCCTAAAATTTGATATGCTAATAGCTTATATTAAGGAATCTCAGGACTCCGCTTTTTGCGGCTATCGTCTCTTTTAAGTAATTTCTAAACACTATCTGTCTCCATCATGCATTTAAATTTAATGATTTTGCTGTTCTTCATCAGAATTCTATTTTCTAGTTGACATGTGCGGTTTACTTCCTAATAGTCAATCAAGCTGCCCTTAATAGTCATGAAACATTGGGGAAATTGGACATTCTTTAGATTGTTTTCTCAATAAAAGCTATAATATCTTGGAAGGCATCTTTCAGTGCTAAAATATCTAAGTTCTACCATTCAGAAAAAAATCTTTTGCTTGGCTTCATTGCATCTGGTCTGTAATCATTGATAGCATCATGCTTTACTATTTTTTCGGGCATGTACATTATTATTGTTGTTGATTTCTTTTCATCTAAACATCAAGCAAGGTTTTCAGTGCTAACTGGCACATATGCACCTGCAATTTTCTAGTTCTGTTTTGGTTCAAAGTGTAATTAGACACACAAAATTTAAAACTATCCCGAGTTTAAATCTTGCATTACAGTCATCTCATGTAATTCGGACTGAGAGTGCTTTTCTGCATTGCAGATGGTTAGGATGCTCGACATACTTGCAGAATATCTCTCTCTCAGAGGATTCCAGTACCAAAGACTTGATGGCAGCACAAGAGCTGATCTTCGTCATCAGGCCATGGAGCATTTCAATGCACCTGGAAGTGATGACTTCTGTTTCCTCCTGTCAACTCGTGCTGGTGGCCTCGGAATTAACCTTGCTACTGCAGATACAGTCATAATATTTGATTCAGATTGGAATCCTCAAAATGACCTTCAGGTATAGATTTTTTTAGGACCTTCAGGATGTGTTGTTTCTTGGGAGGTCTAAAGATGAGTACAAAGTTTTGTTAGCCATAGACTTGCAGTAGAAAACTCAAACATGTACGATGATGCGTGGTGCTTGAAGTTTTCATATCTCATTTTAGTATATTATGTAATAGCTAAAGGTCTAGATTGGTATTTACCTCTTTGAAATGCACAATTAATTTTTTTTCTGTTGTTTTTTTACACATTGACTGTTGACTGTAGGCTATGAGTAGAGCACATAGGATAGGGCAACAAGAAGTTGTTAACATATATCGGTTTGTTACGAGCAAAAGTGTTGAAGAAGATATACTGGAACGTGCCAAGAAGAAGATGGTAAATTGTACCTTTATTGCCGTTATCCATATAAAGGTTTATCCATCTAATGCATGGTTGTAAATAACTTCTATAGGTTCTCGATCACCTTGTAATTCAGAAGCTAAATGCTGAAGGTAGACTTGAGAAGAAGGAAACAAAGAAAGGAAGTGCTATGTTTGATAAGGTACATATCTTCTTTTTGTGGGAATATTATTTCAGACGCTTTGTTGTGCTGCAGTTGCCTGACTTCACATTTAGATAAGACTGGCATTATTTTATTTGCAGGAACTTTTTTTTTGTGGTCCTAATTTCATCTGCATTCGCATTTTACTTGTTTTTCAAGAATGAACTTTCTGCAATATTGAGGTTTGGAGCTGAAGAATTGTTCAAGGAAGACAAAAGTGATGAAGAAAGCAAGAAGAATCTTGAGAGCATGGATATCGATGAAATTCTTGAGAGAGCTGAGAAAGTTGAATCTAAGGGAGATGTGGATGAACCAGGCCATGAGTTGCTAGGTGCTTTCAAGGTAAGATACTTCTTTCATTGAC
This sequence comes from Pontederia paniculata, assembly GCA_001647135.1. Lineage (NCBI taxonomy): Eukaryota > Viridiplantae > Streptophyta > Magnoliopsida > Commelinales > Pontederiaceae > Pontederia > Pontederia paniculata. The sequence goes on along the minus strand of LTAE01000378.1, from coordinate 60,014 downwards.
ACACTAAAACATACTTCTGAGTTCTTTCTCTCTCAATATTTTGTTACGAATTGTTTGGCTCTTATTGATATTTCTTAGATGCTTCTTCCCACAGGTTGCCAATTTTTCTAATGCAGAAGATGATTCAACATTTTGGAGTCGTTTGATCCAACCAGAACCAGTTGATCAAGCTGATGTATGGACTAGTTTGTTGTATTGATAGAGAAATTTTTGTTGTTACTTGTTGTGGAGCTAGCACATCATTTTGATTAATGTAAAGAAGACTACTTATTTGATGTTGAATCTATGATTACTTTCCAGGAAACACTAGCACCTCGGGCTGCAAGAAATGCCAAGAGCTACGCTGAACATGAACATTCCGAGAAAAGTACAAAGCACAAGAAGAAGTCCTTGGAGTCTCGAGAGAAACCCCGAAAACGTTCTGGTAAAACTTCAGATGTTGTTACATATTCATTGCCGATTATTCAAGGTGCAACAGCTCAAGTAAGGGAATGGTCTTTTGGAAGTTTATCAAAGAAGGATGCAAACCTTTTTGTCAGAGCGGTAAAGTATTTTCTTTTGCTCATTTTGATGTTTTCTTCTTTTTGCTTTATCTGCATGTCTATTTTGAAACCTTTGAAATCAGTTTTACAACTTCATGCATATTTTTTTTGAAAGAGTTAACACCAAAGCCAGAAGCTTTTGCAGAACGTAAAATTTTTGTATTTCACTTAAGATATACTTGTCTTGATTGCGTTAAAAATTCAAATGATTTTTAAGCTAATGGCATTAAGATATGCAATAAGATAATTTCTCCTGTTCTCTTGGCAGTTTTTTAGAAGGGACATGACTATGATAGATTTCTCTTTTGTTGTTTACTTTTTTTCCAATGTTTTTTCAGGTTAAGAAGTTTGGAAATCCAAGCCAGATTGACCTCATTGTGGCAGAGGTTGGCGGGACCATTGAGACTGCTCCTCAGGAAGCACAAATTGAGTTATTTGATCTTCTTATTGATGGTTGTAGAGAAGCAGCAAAGGATGGAAATCTGGATGTTAAGGTCTTTAGCTCACTAGCGATATGTTGCAATGACTTTATAATTCTCTAGTAATTTGTTTTTATGTTTTTTGTTTCTCATTGTTTCCAGGGAACTATATTAGATTTCTTTGGGGTATCTGTTAAGGCCTATGAACTATTGGACCGTGTTGAAGAGCTTCAGATTTTGGCAAAGCGCATTGGACGATACAAAGATCCTGTGTCTCAATTTCGTTTGATAACACAACACAAGGTACCCCAATGGTCCAAAAGTTGTGGATGGAATCCAGGTACTACTTGCTTACGGTTTTCATGTTATTTATAAAGAAAAACATTGGTGGTACATTCTTATGCTTGCATTTCATATTGTGTTAGTTGACGATGCACGCTTGCTTCTCGGAATACATTATCATGGATATGGAAATTGGGAAAAGATAAGGTTGGATCCGAGGCTCGGACTCTCGAAGAAAATTGCTCCTTCAAGTCTTGCGGAGCGGGAAACTTTTCTTCCTCGTGCGCCTAACTTAGACAATCGTGCTGGTGCTCTTTTACAGAAGGTATACCATCCTTCGTTTTATCTCTATTAGAGATTTGGATTACACATTATAAAATAATTGAACTGTCTTCCAAAGAAATTGAGGACTTTTTTCTATTATCCTGCAATTTGTCTAAATTGATTTAGATATTATCAATAGATTAGACTAAAGGGAAGGCATTTTTTTAGGGAGAAAAGGAGGATTACAGGGAAGTTAGGAGAATGACGCTTTGAATAATCCATGGAAGCAACACTCACTCTCTATTTCCAGTATTCTTTTTTGTACTAAAGGAAGGGTGAGCACCAAGCTTGTGTGCCCATCCTGTTTTGTAAAGAACTTTCAAGTTGCAAAAAGTATAAGTGTGCATAAAATTTAAGTACAAAAGAAGGGAGAAAAAAGTTAAATAAAAGGCAGAAACCATCTGTATGTGGATCCCCACTAACCAAAACTATCCATCACCTCACTCCCCAAAGAGGTGACATACAATATTCTCGATATAGAACCTCTATTTTCAGTATCTGAAATTGGAGGTTCCTTCCTATCATCAGATATCGTTCTAAGCTGAAACCCTGGGCTTCATGGACCAAATAATCATTTGAACTCTGCTTCACCTTCTCAAGAAAATAAAACTGACATGATTTGGAGAAACACATGAAACAAAATAATTATCCACTAAGACATCTAATTTTATACGATGATATACATTGCTAGAACTTTTTAAGGGTCTTATGTTAATTTTCGGTTGTTCTTTTGTGTAGAACATCCATTTGTTGAAACATTTCAATATACCTTTGAGACTGGTACATGTCTTTGCTTGTAAATTTCCTTTAGATTCCTTGCCATTTAACAACAAGGTAGATTTTGGCATTGTATATTTGGAGGTCAAGGTTCATTAATTGATTGTTGTGTTTTATTGTTTATTTTGTTGCACTAGTGTTTTCCTTTCAATTGTTTCCATACCTGTGGTTCTTGTTTGCTTTTTCCTTGTGCATTCTATGATGCGATAAAAGATTATAGATTGTTGAAATAAATCTAAATACTAACCAGAGTAGATCCGTCAATGTTTCTAGCCATTGTGATTGCAAATTGCTTAATCAATGGTTTCATAAACCTTATTTTTAGGAGTTTGCAAGTATTAAGGGTAAGAGTTCGAGGATGAAAGCTCCTCGTGCCAAAAATGAAGGGGGAATTGCAACTAGAACATCAAATAGTCGGGCGAAAGATGCGACTTTGAAGGTTGGATCTAAACTAAAATCGAGACTAAGAGAGCATCTTCAGAAGAGGCTGGAACCCCAGGTTAAAGAGGAAGGTGAAATATCAGAATCTGAGCAAGAAAGATATCAACAATTTAAGGAGGAAAAATGGATGGAATGGTGTGCAGATGTGATGGAGGAGGAAGAACAAACTCTTAGGCGTCTAGAAAGACTGCAAACTACAAGTTTAGATCTTCCTAAGGAAAAGGTTAGTCACAATTATGTCTTTTCAGATGTACTAATTCTCGTCGTATTCTACTTTCTAAACATGGTGTTCTTGCAGGTTCTTTCTAGGATTAGAAAGTATCTTGAACTTGTTGGGAGAAAGATAGACAAAATTGTCCAGCAACATGAATTTTCATACAAACAATCACGTAAGTTTGATTCTGATTGTTTAACCTTCAGATCATTATGTATTGGCATAAGTTCATTTTTAAAATTTATTATTTTTAATTGAATGGGGAATATTATGGTAGGTATAGAGTTATATTATCGAAGATGCATGATTGGCTACAGTATTACGAGTTTGCCATGTAAAATTTTCCAGCAACCTTCATTTTTTATGGATAAGCTGCTGTGTGCTGATCCATCCTATTTCTGTTTCGTTTCTTTTCCTGTTTCTGTATCTTTTCTTTTTAGTCTTTTTTTATTATTTTCGGAAAAATCTATCCTTTTCTCCTTTCTTCAACTGTGTTAATGATAAATGTAGCCATAGTTCAAAAGAAACATCACCAATTTGTTTGGTCTTTGGCTCATATCTATGGTTCCATTTTTGAGAAATCGAACAAAAGATTTCGTACTTAAACAGGGGGTGCTTTGAAATTAGTACAATACGAAAATATAGCAGATATATTGTGATTCATTCTTTTTTCCCATTTAACCATTTTTCCGTTCAACATGGACATCTTTTTGCTGCGAAAAGCTCTCCATTTTACATTTTTGGATCCTGGGCCTTATTTTAGCCACGTGAGCTTAGGCCTTCATGTCCTACCTGGCTTTCTAAGTAGTTTTTACCTTTCATTGCTATTATAAATATTTGAAGCTTCTGGTAGGAACATGTCTTTTTTCATCATATGAAGAAATGAAAGGATCTTAACATAAGACAACAGGGTTAAAGTGACAAAACTGTTAAAACCCATTTCTTGCGATTTCTACCCTATTATTTGGTGGTCTTTTGATGTTCTTTCCTGGTACTTTATTTACAAGTGCTTGTTTTGTACTGACTTGTTTCTGGCAATTTTTCATCTTGATATCAAATAAAATGTTGTCGGAAATGTGCGTTTACAGGAATGCGAATGAGATTGTGGAACTACGTTTCCACCTTTTCTAATTTGACTGGAGAAAGATTGAATGAAATCTATACAAAGCTGAAGGAGGAGCAGGAAGTGGGACCATCCTACTTCAATGTTTCTGTTTCTGGGACAGACAGAGAAGCTGATGGTAGTCAATTAACCCATTTCAACAATGATTCTCGGAGAAGGCAAAGGTCTCAGCAATTTCCTTCCCATCCATCAGAAGCATTTCAGAAGAATCAGGCTGCAGGAGTGTCAGAAGCATGGAAGCGCAGGAGAAGATCTGAAACGAGCAACCATTTCCCTATCCAGATGTCTTATCAGCCAACCACCATGAGCAATGGGAATTGCGTGAGTGATTCTTCAAATTCGGCCGGGATTCTTGGCTGCGGCCCAGGAGATACTAGGAAATTAGGAAATGATAGGCTAAATAGAGCTAATCCTAGCCATTTCCCACGATGACGAAACAAGTAGTCTATCATTTAGAGTCGGCCTGTTGTAGAGACCAAAGCTACTTCCACCAGGTGGAATGCCCTCTAGCTACCAAAGTTGCTGCACAATTTTTTTCTCAAGGAAATAAACGGTTTACCGATCCCGTTGGATGAGGAGCTGAAAGTTATGGTTTAAAGCTTCCATCATCAGATTCTATTGAGATACTGTGCACATTGTAACGGAACATGTGGGTTTAAACATCACATCTATAAAGCTGCAAAGAAGCTTGTGCTTAGTTTTGATGGGGTGAGTTCGGTAAATCTGATATACACAAGACAGGAATATGTTGGCCATGTTGAAGCATATGATATGGGGCTTCACAGTGGCAAAAATACCATACATGTATGCAGTATGCTCTCTTTTCACATTCAAATGTATCATACAGGATTTCATAATTTAAAACATTTACCAGACGTTTTATTCTTAGCATATTTTCTTCTCCCCATCCGAGCAACAATTTGAGTTCGTGTAGTTTTGATTTTTTGGTTAAATATTGCTCACTTTCTTTTCCTCTTTTCTCGATGTACCATTCTATTCTCGTTGGTAATTTCGTTACGTGGGGGAGTTGCAAGTAATATGGTGCGCTAAATACCGGTGACTGCTATCAATTCTGCCACGGATGTTGTAATGTGATAATTTTAAGTGTTTTGGACAAATGTTGTAAATTTGTAATGGTGATTGTTAATATTCAGGGGACTCGATGATAAAGGCTTAACTGTTTCTGAATTTTATTTAAGCTTGCATTCAGTTGCATTGTACTGTAGTGTATTGCTGAATCTTCAAATCTGCGAGAAACATGGGAACAATTGCACACACTCTTTGTAACTCTATTCGAAGTGTTTAGGGAGCGTTTTTGTAGAGGTAATCTTTTCGCGTTGCTGTTAATGTTGTATTAAATTATCTAGGCCCATCACATTGCCTTGTTCACTTGTTTTAATTTTGTAGGTAATCTATATTGATAGACAATGCAGATTGCTTGTGAAGTGGCAATCCGGATTGCCCATGAAAGAGAGGGCAATCCAGATTGCCATTCAAGTGGCAATCTCCTATAATTTTCTTTCCACGTTCGTTCTTTAGAATTTTATTTAAATAGATGATAAAAATAATCAAATTAAATTAATATAATATTTTATTAATTAGTATAATAATTATTATACTAATATTTTTATTTTTATCATTATCATTAAATAAATTATTATTATATTTATACTAATTTTAACATTAATATTATTAATTAACTATAATAGATTATTAATATATTATAAATAATAAATAATCTATCATTAATTATTAAAATATAATAAATATTTAGAATAATNCATTAATATTATTAATTAACTATAATAGATTATTAATATATTATAAATAATAAATAATCTATCATTAATTATTAAAATATAATAAATATTTAGAATAATTATTATTAATTTTCTATTATCAGTTTTAGAAAATTATATATCACTTATAAATTTTTTTTTATTTTAGAATATATGTTTGTGATTCAAGTTCAAATAATTTAATTAAATTTATATAAATTTGTAAACATAACCTTCTCAAAAAAAATTATAAACGTAACTATTTCATTCAAGAATATTTTAGTAAAAAATGTACATTATTTATTAATTATTTTATATAAGAAATAAGATAATAAAGATTGCCAGACACATTACCTATATATTTAGAAACGCAACCTTAAAGAATGCGATTGATCGAACCCTTCTTATACCTTTTCTTTGTACACAACATATCCTAACAGTAGCGCAAAACCAATGTATCATTGTTGTTTCTAGACTTTTGAGGGTTGTTAACATCCATATATTATTTATAATTTTTGAACGAGTATAACCTGTAAACTTATTTAAAGGAGAAAATATAAATCTGGACAAAACCAAGTAATATGAATTCAACAATATTGGCATTCGATCTCATTGTTCTAAAGCATAAAAATTAATTTCAACTTGTGAGAATGATTTAAAATAAAACTCCATGAAAAATTAGATTATCATGCGTAAGATCTAATTAAAAATCATATTTATCATTTTGATATGATAAATATACACAAAATCAAATCTAATATCATTTTCATTATTTATGTCTAGAATCATCTTTCTTTTTGAAAAATTAAATAGTTCTCATTGATTTCTTTCTTTTATCGTCTAGTGTGGTTGCACGAGACAAGAAGGGGGAGAGAGCTACGAGATTAGAGGGGGATAATGTAGGGAGAGAAATGGGGAGGGGTGGGGGTAACAATGTAACTACATCCTACATTTATTTATTTTTTTATCGGTATGCTACAATCACCCTTCGTCGGCCGATTTTGAAGACCACTTGGAGTTGGTAGACCTTTCAGTGAAGAAACCTTCTTTCTTGCTGTCTTGCAGCAAATTTCAAGGCTCGTTAGTAGAGGTTGGCGAGAGGCGTGGTGCCGAAGGTAGAAGACGACGAGGTCTTTGTTAGTGAGGCGGAACTGAAGGCCGATCGAGAGCATCCCTTAGAGGGATCCCTATTCGCACTTGTGGGAGAGCAAGTATCACTGCACATTTTTAGGGGGCGTTTGATATGAGGTAATGCAGATAGATTACCGGTTATTTAATTTAAAATTCTCAGAGCCCACTATATTATCACGTTTGGCTGTAACAGATTACCGGTGATTTTTACTTCTCTGGTAATCTAAATTACCAATAATGAAGATAGCACCCATGAGAGGTGTCTTTCCAGATTACCAGCAAGATGACATGCATTTTGACAAAATTATCTCTTCAACTAAACTTTAAAAATATTTATATTTTATTACAAAATAATAGTGTTTTAATATAAACTCATATTTTGACCTAACTCACTTTTTTTATTTTTTGTTTATATTTATTTTAATTCAACAATTTTGAAGGATATTTTAGTAATTTTTTGTTTCATAATCTAAATTATAATTTATGGTTTTGCTACTTACCAAACGCTATATATAATATTACCGATAATTTATAAAGTGATAATCTATTTTAATGATGATCTAAATTATCGGTTAACAAAAACTGGGAATGCGCTAGACGGCCCCTTAGTGTCGTGACTATCGGCTCTGAGGCCTGGCCATCTACAGAGACGTTCCCAAGAACCTTGTGGGTCGGCCATGTCGTCAACAAAAGTACCTAAGTAGATAAACAGAAACCACATGAGCCAATGAGAGAGGAGAGAAGGCACCCTAATATTCTAGAAACAACATCCATCTAGAAACAAATATAGGAGAACCAAAATGTATAGAAGTAAAATAAAAAAAATTAAGGGGAGGCCAAAATAATAAGTTAGAATTGAACTCTAGACCTGTTGATATAAACCAAACTCATCTACCCACTTAAGCTACTACATAATTTTGTTGCTTTCTTAATATTTTATTTATATATGGACTTCAACTACTAGTATATATGTATATATATATACTTAATACACCGAAAAGTTGGAGGGGTCGTGGCCCCCCACGGCCTAGGGCGGACCCACATATATTCGGGGAACTTCGGACCCTCATCAACTTTTCAATATATAAAATATATACATACGTATATACTAGTAATTATAGTCAATAAATAAAATAAATACTAATAAATTATCATAATTATCTAACTGGTGTAGTGAATATATGATTTTGGCTAATATCTAAAGGTTTAAGGATAGGGGTGTTCATGGGTCGGGTTTGACCCGACCCGAATCCAAATCCGATCCAACCCGTTTGATTTTGTTCGGGTTGGGTTGAGTCGGGTTGATGATAAAATAGTCATCGAATCCGATCCAATTCGACCTTCAATGGGTCGGATCGGATCGGGTCGGGTCATCGGTTTATCCGATTGAATTTTTCATATATTTTTAATTATTTTCTTATAATGCTTAACATTAATTATATTTTAAAAAATAAAGAAACATATTTTTTTCAATGTTTTATAATGATTTAAAGGATATAAAGTATAAATGTGTAATATACTTTAATTTTAAAGTAATATAAAATTCTTATTAAAAATAAATTAGTTTAAATTTAATAAAAAAATATATAAAAATTCGGGTCATTGGGTTGGGTCGGGTTGATCGGGTTCGAAAAATTGAAATCCGTACCTGACCCGTTGGTGATCGGGTTATGGTCGGGTTGGTTCGGGTTCGACCCGATCAACGATCCGATTCGACCCAATTGAGATTGGGTCGGTTCGGATCGTCGGGTTCATCGGATCGATCCGACCCGGTGAACACCTCTAGTTTATGATTTGAATTTTAGTCCTTCAATTTTTTTTGTATTTATTATTATATATTTGGTCCCTCCTAACTTTCCTTCCTGAGTTCATCTCTGATTAAAGTCTCGACTCAATATTAAGTATGACTAATCTAATGTTCTTCCTGCGCATAAAAGTTATGAGAGAAACTCACATCAAGAATTTTTTTCATAAAGACACTCAAACTCTAAATTTTTTGAAGCGAGAAGAAATTGCTTACTACTCGACTAACTTCTGTTCGTGTTGAATTGCTGATTAAGAAGCTTAGAACTTAATGTGTACGAACTACCAGATTTTGTTACCTCATCTTAACGAAACGGTTAGCCATTAACAAAATACTTTTAACATTATAATTATTGAATTGGAATTCAAAATGAATTTCATCTTAAAATATTTTGAATAATATCTTTATCAAGGTAAAATTTACTTTTCTTAATAAAAAATCTGTTATTATATGTATATTTGTAAGGGTTATTTTCATTTATCCAGTCCATTTTTCTCCTCAACCCCTTATATTAATGAATTAATCATCTATTTTTGGTTTATCCCACCATCAACTTTTCCGTTACTTTTTTTATCTAATTACATTGTACCATTCATTACCATTTGAAAATAAAATAAAAATACTTGAAACATGAAATAATATGTTTTCATATTTTTTTTTCACTATCATAATAGCCCACTATATTATTTTGTTTATTCGAAATATAATAAAGGGTATAATTGTAATTGGTTCAAAAGGAGGAGAATTTGAGAGTGGCAAACTTAAAAAAACTTGTATAGTTTATAGGCGATAAATGAGCAATTCCTAGTTTAATTCGAAAGTGAACTTTTTAGTGTTAGATGTGTTAGTTTGTAATCAGTTTAATTCGAGAAAAAAAAAACTAAGGAACAACTCATTCTCTAATTCAATCACAATCACACGACCTCCTTGTCAGACGTAATTTACCAGATTTCTAGTCCTACCACTTTGTATGAATCAAGTAATGAAACACTCCAACACCCCAACGGTTCAAGTCTCGAGTCAGACGTAGTTTATTTCTGAATCACCCACGACGCAAGAAACAGAGAATGCATCTGAAACTTATTGAAGGAGAAAAAAAGAAAACAGTGAGAACAGTAGTCGTATGGAATCATGTTAATTCTCAAACATATTTGAAGTCGAAATCAGATGGCAAAAGTTAAGATTTATAAAGAAGAACATATCAGGAAAATGTACAGGCGTTAACAGAAGAAAACAAAACATTAATCTGGTAAGGACATCCCCATAAGTTTTATTTGTAGTGCACTCGTGTGTATGCTCCCAAATATCTAATTACAGGAGGATGCCGCTAACTCGATCTTGGCAAGGACTCTGGAGCAGACTGCAACTTAAGCATCAGAATTCGCCGCAAACAAAAACAAAGTAGAGAAATGTACATTTGTGGATAAAATGCCTTGTATCTTGAGTAGTTGGAACAAGGTGCATTTTTCTTCAGGCACTGCAAAGCAGCAAAGGGTTAAGTTATAAAAAAATGAATATTTTGATACAGCTACAGAAAATTGTGAAAATGACAAATACGGACAAAAAATATTTTACGCGTTAAGAAAAGAAACTACTAAACTAATAAATTATATACAAGATTTAGCCTCTCTCAATATATAAGATTTAGCTTGCATAGTCTCTCAAGTGATTCAGATAGATATTGATGTCCAAGTCATCTGTCATATAAAATCAATTTTGAAATAGAAAGATATATAAGTGTGCAATTTGTTTTATGGGTTTAATGGAGGTGAAACACCCCTCCATGTGTTTCACCGTGAAATACTCATACGATCAATCGATCATTTTTAAATATGTGACTTATATTAAAAGAGGAGAGAGAAAGTGGTTATATTATTTTAGTTAGGCGGTTTTAAGTTATTTTTAATCTAAACCACATATTTAAAAATAGACGATTGATCATATGGATGTTCCATGGTAAAACATATTGAGGGGAGTTTCACCTCCATTAAACCCTTTGTTATATATATTTTGATTTATTCGGGATACGTGTTAAAATGCTTCACATAAGTTAAAAGCTAACATCAGATGCTAATACTCATAGCTTTTTGTAAAATCTAAGCAGAATGTAATACCTGATTCTTTATGGTACTGGAGAAACATATAAAACATATATCGCATTGGCAATTGAAAGATGGTCGAAAGGAAAAAAAATCTATATTTGATGGGGCTTCTTCCTATATGTATGAATTCCATTGGACTCGTATATGAGACAAGAATCTTTTGGTCTTCCAATATTAATAGGTTGATTGTTTCGCTCCTGTATTTTTCAAAGGAGAAAAAGATTTTTGAAAGTTGTTATATGGATCCGCAAGAGAGTACTTGGATTCTCCAAATAAATTATCATGAGATGATTGTACCATTGAGTAGTTCAACAAATTATGAAATCCATCAAAAGACCAAAGAAGAAGCAACTTTATAGGATAAAGCAAGTGAAAATGGTCTTTAGATGGTTTTGACATGTAAAATGAACATAAAGAAATGCATCCATGAAGAACAAAAAATTAAATGAGGTTCAGAGTGAAAAGGAAAAGATAGTGAATACTGTCTCAATCAAAAGCAATAAGGATTTTAAAATCACTGTAGTAACACACAAATATCTTTAAAAAAATCAAATTTCTAGGACAGAATTTACTGGAAAAACATTCTTTGATTAATCTGTATTGATGCAATCCTTTCTTAAATAATTACCTAACATACAAATCTGTATCGATAATGAAAAATTGATGGCTCTCACGTCACGACTTACACCTCAATTTTTAACACTGGATTACAAGATATAACTGCTCCCCAAAGTTAAAAGCTCCATATGTGCAATTGCCTAAACAGAATAATTATTATTTGAAGAATAACAGGATGATAAGGTAGGGCTAGTCATCCAGGGATATTAACTATGTGAAAGATGTAAGGTGTAAGTCAAAAGCAAGAAAAACTTAGAGATTGGGCTACAAAAAGACCCCTAAAACTCCAAATGGAGAAGTCCTCTAAATCAATTAAACCTTAAAGCAAAATGCAGCTGTTATTATAATTGATGTTGGTATTGTTATTGTAAATCATGACAGAAAACCTGAACTGCATTCTTGATCTCATTTAGTTTCTTAACAAGATAAAGAACTGAGAACAATGACCAAAAGGAGATGCAAAGTAGTGAGATCTTTCCAGATATTTCTGATACTTGATTGTGTTGTGGTCAGGTACAAAAACATGATAGAATCGACATCATGTGAACGAAGAGAACAGTAGTTTTAGGTAGATACTCATTCTAGAATTCTTAAATCGGATGTCTGTTGAACTAAAAACTGGAGTTTTTTTTTGTGTACAAGCAACATCAGTAATTGACATGAAAATCAAGGTCACGCTTATTTCATATCTTTCACAGCCCCACTTGACCTGCAGAAAAGAAAGGATATTCCATCTCTTTTATAATCAGTTTGTGTATACATAGTACTGATTTCAGATTCTTTTTTGTTAGAAGAAGCCTAAAGAAGGATGCATTTTAACTGAGGATGTCTTCCATTTTAAGGATAATGCCTTTTTCACCTCAAGAAGGGATGCATGCAGCAGGACTTGGATGAGCATAATCTCTAATGTGTGTCTCTGATTTAGGTATGTGACGACTGGTCCTTTAGTTTACTAAATCACGCCATTAGTAGTTTCTTTCTCCCTATGTTCACTAACAACAAACAATACAAGGAATTCCAGAATACTACTGGGAAAAAGGTCACTTTTTTGTTAAATTCCTGGCTTGAGCCCCAGGGAAATTAAATTGTAAAACAGTAAGAATCACAACGATTCATGTTTATTTGTCATTTGTCACCATAATCATGAAGGTAGCCCTACATAGAATTCCATCATGCACATAAAACCCAATTGGTATCACCAATCCTTATCCACTAACAGTGATTAAATGAAGAGGTCAAGACCAGGATTCTATGAGCAAAAATTATGGCATGCAAAGACTCAATGCCCAATAACAAGGTTGCGACAACTACAACGAAGATGCAGAGTTCAGTCATCGCCCCAAAAAGGCAAGAGGACAAGAGAGACAGACCTTGACGAGGGGATCAACCTACGGGTAACGGCCCGACGTCGCCGGCGCGAAGCGCCCGGGCGATCTCGTCGGCGACGATTAGACACGAAGAGATCCACCCATTGAGGACAATCCACACCATCTTCATCAGGTAGATGGCCAAGCTCCATGGCATAGCCATCTGCCTCCTCCTGTGCAGAAAAAAGAACAGAACGATTTGGGCAAAGAGAGTATAAAGATCTCAAGATTGAGCCATCAACTCACGAAACTTCCAATTTACAGATCCACCCAAACAAAAGAGATGATAAAGGCAACAAACTGAACGAAATCAGCAAGTAAACATGAAGACTGACCTGCACAAGATGAAATCACTCGAAAAGATTCGATTTTTATCCCACGGGGAAAAAAAAGCTTGCTTTTTTATACAACAAGGAGACCTGTTCCTGCTAGATGGTGATAGGAAAGGAGGGTTGATATAAATTTTCAAGTAAAATTTCCACATCAACTATAAAATGTTAAACAAAAGAAAAAAATAGGAATAAAAGAAATTAAAAAAAAAACGAAGGAAAAGGGAGGAATTGAATTAAAACAAAAAAAAAAACAACACCCTTTACTTTTAACTAATTAATGATAAGTTAGTTGGGAGACTATGAATACCGCTCAAGTGATTAGTTCTAGTTTGGCATTAAAGCGATTCACATATAAAGTTTGCATGTCATTTTCTAAGATTGTTAGGAAGGTTATGAACCTAACCACATATAAGTATGAGTAGATCTAATAACATTTAATTTTGTTTAAAATTTATTTAATTTAATTGTTGATTATTTATATCTTAGAAATTGAGAAAAAAAATATGTGCCCCTTCCATGAGGCGAGCCAATTAGAAACAACAGCTATGAGGGATGGAGGAGCAGGGGGGCAAGGATGGGTTACGAGCTAGCCTTTCTCCCCTAGGGCTAAGGATACCATAGTGCCTCCTTTTTATTTTGTTTTTGTTATTTCTATTTACCATATTCGAACTATCGCGAGATTCAATTTATCTCTAAATTATAAAATTAGACAAATAAAGATCTAAACTTTGTTTGATTATCCAATTTCATTCATCAATCTGATTTTTTATTTTTACGAGAGAACAAAATGAGAGAGAGAAAAAGTGATAACAATATTTTTTTAATCGAAAAATTAAAATAGTAATTTAATAAATTAAAATAATTTTAAAAATTTTAATACCAATTTGTTGGATGAAATTGTAAAAAAAAAGTTAAGATATATTTCTGTCTGATTTTATATTTTAGAAATATGTCTGAAATTTTGCGATAGTTGGAGGAGTGGAAATAAACTTTTTTCAACATAAAAGTGTCAAAACTTAATAGGAAAGGCAAAATAAAAATGAGAAGATATAAAAATATATAAAAGTTTGATGTTAAAATTTCTCAATATTTATTATTAGACGCAGAAATAGTTTTATTAAGTGTTCAAATAAAAATTCAATAATAAGACCATATACGTGGATTCTTTTTTATTATTTTATTCAGAGACCTTTTAGTGAAAGATATACATACAATTAGTTGTTTGATCAATCTTGTTATAGTAATGTATCGAGTATTGCTACACCCTCCCAGTTCATTCTTTTGAATCCTCTTAACTTTCTCATAATGATACGCTCATTAATTAAATTATATTTTAAATATATGAATATTAGAAAGATGTTAGAAGGATGAAGCATTTTTCATGCATTTTATATGTGGATAAAATAAATATGTCTTAAAAAATCATAATCATGATCATAAGATATCTGATATTAATATTCAGTTACATTTCAAAATTTGCAATTTTAAGTATAAGAGTACAATAAATTAAGGAGGAGCAACAATTTTCAACTAATTCAATGTCAATTTTGTTTTCTCTCACAACAATATCTTTCTCGGATTGGATCCTCATAGGAGCCAAGTTGGTGTACTTGTGGTTAGCAAATCCTCTAATGATCAATTATTATACTTCAAAAGGACAGGAATTTGACCAGAATCCAGTGACACAAGAAGAAAAGAATCAGGGAGCTGTCGCCCTACCGACATTCATTCTTTAATCTGATCGAAGCCATCGAGTGGGGTCTTATTATTGTAGGACTTTTCTTGTTCTCTCCATGTTCTCCGGTGGGATGCAAGTTATGCAAATGGCATAGGAAACCCTGACTGAAAATGACCCCAAGCAACATGGATGTACTTCAACTTTTGAAAATGAACTAAAGAGGTTCTTATAGAAAAAAAATTAACGAGATTGTAAAAAAAATTATTGAGAATTTCATTTGTCATTATATGCAATCCTAAACAAACATCGTATAATTCGAAAAAAATATTAAATTAGTCGAGTTCAGTGTTGAGCTGAAATTTTAATTCGTGGTCAATGTGTACAAATCTTAACATCACTTTTTAAATGTTGAGGTGAAAAAAAAGAAAATTAATGATATTTTGGTGTAAATTCATGGGTCAAATTATTGGACCTAATCGGATGGGTCAATCGAACTGATTGAGATGTCCATTCAAGTTAACATCTCGTTGTTCTAGTAGTAGAACATGCAGTGCTGAACCAACGATTGATGACCTCATGCTAGATCTTGGGAATTTAGATACCCAGGCCATCGTCCTCATAATAAAACATTGAGATAATGACTAGGTTCACCATTGAATTAAAATACAACAGTTGATATTGATTTTTTTTCGATCAAAATATAAGATCATCAATGTCCGAGACTACTAATATCTAACTAATTTAGTGTTCAGATGAGAGCGAAAAGATAATATTCTTTGAAAACTTCAGGGTTCGAATTCAATGCGACTAACCTTCGTCGACCACTACAGCAAAAATATGTTAGTTATCTGTGTTAACCAAATTTGGTTGGTTGATATTGATCTTGGTTCAAATGTGTTGGATCCACCATTAACTTGGTACAATAGTTGATATGAATTTGCAAACTTTTGTTAATCCTCATGTATTTGGAGTGAAAGGATAAAAGTTTTGCAACTTGTTTGGCAGTTGAGGGTCCAACGTAGCAACTTGTACGATGATCAACTTTATGAAATTGTTTCTTTTCTTTTTTCATCAAACATTTTGCTACACTATTTGTTGCAATTTCATTGTTCGCAATCATGCTTACTTTTTAAAATGAACAAAAAAAAGTTGGCACAGTAGATCCTTGAGGAATGGTGATAGTCTTCTTCAATGAACCGTAAGCGGCAACATTTTTATAATGATAAGTTACAATAATACAAAAGAATGCTTATAGCATCACAAAATTGAGTCCTTTTAACTGCATTCCAAAGATTACGTGATTTTCGCAGTTCTCTTCGTTGTGATCTGCCTCAGTTGATTGTTTGTTCACTAAGTCGCATTGGACTATTATACTCCATTTGCTCAACCATCCAGTGTGCCAATGCTATATCGCAAATTACAGATCTCTTGTTGAGTTGATAATAGTCTGTTTCTCGCTTTATTTCATCACCAAATACGACTGCAACCCATGTAAAAATTCATGTAATTCTGTTCAGCATCGGCATCAACATCAATTCTGTTTTCCCCAAAAACCCGCACATCTGTTTTTGTCACACGAAAAATATACAAAGTAACCATTTGAACTTACTATAAAAACAAAACATCAATGGAATCAACAAAATAGAAGAAAATTAGACTGTTTAGTATAGGACCTAGGAAAAGGTTGCAGTCCTTTGCTTATAATATGCATCAAGTAAACAACATGAAGAATTGAATCACAGGTTGACAATACGAGAGTACAAGACTAGCATCTTATTTCTTCAAGTTTTTATTAACCTACAAAGAAATTTATGAAATCTAGCTGTTATCTTACATTCTACTGAAGCTAAAACAAAATGTAGAGACATCTGCAGAAATGCATTTAGGTGTCCAATTTGATCTTAACGAAGTTCTGCAGATTCTTAACAAAAAAATAATCTACGTCAATTCACTACCTGGTCAATTCACTACCTGATAAAAAAAAATCATGCATATGAAGCAATGCCATATAACAGTATAATTGGGGTTGATGAATTAAAGAGAACAATTATAGTTACTGAAAAATATAGATGATAATGATAGAAGTGGTTTGGAAATAAAAAATTACCAAAATCTCTACAATATCTCATCTTCTTTATCAGCTTCAAGATCATGTATCCTTGGTGCATTTCCAAAGAGGGTTAACTATAAGAAGCAAATCAGATAGGATAGAAACATAACTGAGGAAGCTGACGATCAGAAGATGCTCCTTGAAAAGGTTTCAACTGATATCCTTCAATGATTTCATGCAACCAAATTCAGCTTTTAAGAAAAAAGCCAGACATGTTTGTTGTCCCGTGGAAGCACTTTGATCATGACAATTTAAACTTAAATGGTAATAGTCTTATAGTCCTTTTTGCCTCTACTTGTGGCCAGATCTGGTTCCAGAAATTTTCGTCCATTTTGTCTTTCAATGGCGTAAAAATCTGACAATAACAATTGCCTTGCCGCTGGTGATGGAAGACCATGAGAGAGATGAATAGGGAGAGCAGAAGAGAGGATTGCTATGGATGCCTAAACGATAAATATAGCACGGCCATGATTGAGAAGATTAGCATTGAAAGAGTAGAAAGCAAAGACAGTAAGAAGCACAATGGCAAAAGACAAGTTTTTCATACCAAGAGAAAATTGGAAGTAGAGAATAACGGACAGGTAAAACCATCCAAGCCAATCCTGGAAGAATCTTAGAAGATTGTACCTTCATTAAATTCCCTCACAAGCAGCAGAAAGAGCATCAAAGATGAGATTTGCTAGAATCCCATCATCGCAACATATTACACTCTTACTTACACTTGATTCAATCAGTGCCTGACTTGGGCTGGTAACATGAACTGACCAAACACCATTTGAAAATTCTGCATTTGTCTCGAGTGATCCCATGATCCCCCTTTCCTGCAAAGCCAATAGTAGGCGACCAATGTCTATAGATCCCCAATGAATTGACTGCTTGCTTAAAAGCCTTTCTGGGTTTCTTCTTGCAGCCACCAAGAAGTACTTCCCATTGCTCAAAAGCATTTTGCCAGTTAGCCTTGCAATGGCCAGATTTCTTTCATTTAGCTTTTTAGGCTTCAGCTGAAATGCAAGATCTTTTTCCAAGAGAATTTCAAACTCTTTGAAGCTAGGTACTCGTAACTGTACATTAGTGGAATAGTACAAGAGTATGCTGAAGATGCTGTGTTTAAGAGAGTACCGAGTCCTCAGCCCTTCAGGAAACTACACAACAAACCAACACAAAGGAAACATAAAAGTTTAGTTATTTAAATGCCTGAAAAGAAATGCAAGAATCAGAATACACTACCAAAATAAGCTTTGGTTTCAGCATTTCGAGCAGTGGTTGAACCTTCTTGACCCTGCAAGTGTGAGAGAAAATCAATGACTATACAAAGAGAAATCTTTATTTCCTCATTAAATGACAATCAATATGGAAATCTAAAAAACATGTGTGGCTTCACAAACATATGAATTAATATGTTCTGCTAAAAGACAAGGGAAGCCTCATATTGAGATTGCAAAATGGTTAAGACGGATGTAAAGATGTTTGAATGCCCAAGTTAGAGAACTTGGCAATCTATCCTTACAGATAAGATAAGCTTTAAGCTTATACCACAAATATACATATTCCATGTTATTTTCAACAAAAGATCAAACCATCAAAATTATAGGAAGATCCAAGAACAAAATCAGAAACACTCCCATATCTCATGCAAATGGTGCTGTTGTGTTTTGACAAATCTATGTACATAATAATGTTATTGCTAACGCAGATTACGATACACATAGATTAAAATCACAGTAAAGAAAGGATGTAAAAGCATCCTACTTACATGATCCCAGAAAGAAATGAACATTGAAGGACCTTCATAGCCAGTGGTCTGAAAGGCAACAAAGCTACCTCTGCATCAACCTCTTTCTGTGAGCAAATATGTGCACCAGCATGAGCATTACACTAAAATAAATAGTATGAAAATCATAATGACAAATCATAACATGGTAAGTTTGGAATTGAGAGAAGTTTAACATTTTTTAAGCTTGTAGAAGTTGAAAATTGTCTTCTATATTTATGCCTTATAACTCCCATTGACATGTGAATTGGCATGTTTTGACTGCCAAACACATGGATAATTTTTTTTTCTGAAGGAGAACACATGGATAATTAAAAGACAATGATTTTAAACTTTGAACTTCCTCGAGTTGAACTCTTGCGCTCTAGACCTGTTCTAATACCATGCTGAATTGTTAACTTCAATAAGATAATCTTTCCTAAAAGTTTAAACTTGCACAAACAGAATTATCTCTTATATCTATGCTTTAAAACTCCCAGTCACATGTGGGTTAACATGTTTTGGCTACAACCAAAACACAAAGGTATTTTAAAGAGAAAATTTGAGTTTGAACTTGAACATCCTACAGTTCAAACTACTGAGTTCTTGACTTGTTCTAATACCATGTGGAATTATTAATTTCAATAAACTAATCCTACCTAATGATTAAGTTTGCAGGAACAAAATCATCTTTCATATTAATATTTTAGCATACAAGCTTATGTAACATGCACACCTCAATGATGAGCAAACATTTCGGATCACTGTGCCAACGATAAAGCAAGTGAACAACTGGTCCAAGACGGAGACTCCAATGAGGACAAAAGACTATACATGGTTCTTGCCACATCATACTGTCAAGAAAATAAAAAAACATTTAGGAAAACAGAAGACAAAAGAAATCATACATAAAATTAGTGGCTATAACTATCAACCTAAGGAAATTAAAAAAGATAACAATCGTCCTCCACAGATCTGGGGCATCGACACAATAACCACTTGAAACAAGATCTTATAGATTCATATAAGAGTACTAAAATTTACAGTATTAAAGACAAGACAGTAAACTGTGTAGCAGAAACCTTTTAACATGTTTGCATTTTCCAGTTAATCACCTCATATGATAGATTATGCGGCCATGAAACAATAAGCATTGCCACAAGAAATGTCTCAATCTCATAGCATGTAACTCTCAAACTTGAAAGTCTCGTGAAGTGCTAAGGACATTCAAGTTGTTATTGTACAAGAAGAAATCATCTTAAAGCATGAAATCAATTTGATGAATAAAGACCCTTCAGAAAGCTCTCAATGACATCATGGTAGGAAGGATAGTCATCCTTTAATAAGCATGCAAATTGTTATTGAAGAAGATGAAATCATCTTCATGCATGAAATCACTTTGATGTCCACTCCAACAATGGACACTTTATCATCACAGCATGACATTCTTTCCAAGGTAAATGAACCATCTTTTTATGAAATTCTTGATACGAGGAATTTCCATTGGACTATACATAGAAAACTCTTGATCTCAGATGAGACGAGCTAGAACAGCCAATTCAATGGCATTGTGAACTTGTCCAAGTGAATGTGCACACACAAAGAGTTTGATAGGTTAGAAGCTGCAAATTGGATGGCTCAAAGGAGGAGGCACAAGAAAAAGATTGGTTCAAGAGGAAGTAGCAGGATTGATATGATTCCACTTTGTATTAATTAATGTGCTGGTTAAGAAAATAGTGGGTAGTTACAATGTTTTACTAGCCTATGGTAGTTTTAGTATAGTTATAGCAACTAACGCATACAAGTTATAAATACATGGATGAGTTATAGGTTTAGGCAGCCTTTGAAGAATTGTTTATCATCCTTGTAATTGGAGTTTGGTCCACTCCATACGGACTATAGAGATTTGTCATTTCGAATGGACAAGTTATTAGTTGTAATAGTGTTTAAGATTCTTGCACTTTTACTACTAATAACATTTATCTTAGTTTCATTTCTATAGTTATCATCATTTATATTTCCAGACTCTATCAACGGTATCAGAGCACCAACAATCTCGCAAGAGTGAACAGCAGAAACTTCCAAAAAGTTTCTACTATTCCACTATGATCAGTTGCATCCATCATGAAGAAATCATTGAAAATTCATTTCCGAAGAAGAAGAAGAAGTTCAAAGATCATAATAGTCTAAATATGAGCAACAAGGAGTTTCTTAAGTTTGGAGATGTGAACACTGAAGCCGCAAAAGAAATATATCATTCAATCTTTTATTTCCGCCTTGAGGACAAGGCGAGTTTTTAGGAGGGGTGTACTGATATGATTCCACTTTGTATTAATTAATGTACTGGTTAAGAAAATAGTGGGTAGTTACAATGTTTTACTAGTTTATGGTAGTTTTAGTATAGTCATAGTAACTAACTCATACATGTTATATTTTCTCAAAAAAAAAACTCTCACATGTTATAAATAAATGGATGAGTTATAGTAGGTTTAGGCAACCTTTGAAGAATTGTTTATCATCCTTGTAATTAGAGTTTGGTCCACTCCACACGGACTATGGAGATTTGTCATCTCGAATGGACAAGTTTTTTTTTTTTGAAAAGAGGAATGGACAAGTTATTAGTTGTAATAGTGTTTAAGATTCTTGCACTTTTACTACTAGTAACATTTATCTTAGTTTCATTTCTATAGTTATTATCATTTATATTTCCAGCCTCTATCAGGGATCCACTCGATCTTCCGGTAAAAACTAAAAGGCCCTGATACCACAGTAAACTTACGTCAACTTTAATTGTTACTAGAACTAGAAAGCAAATAGACATAAAAATCCCAAATTTCCAATCACTAAATAAAGTCGAATTCTAGTAGAGAGGTTAATATTTATAGACGTCCTTAAGTTATTATGATGAGTATTACATGGAAGCCTAAATACGCATGAAATGACAAAAATGTTGAATCCATAAATGCTATCTCAACTATGTGGACTACCCACAAAAATGTTGAATCCATAAACGTTATCTCAAACTATCTTAACTACCCGATAGACAAACCAAAAACTTCCTAGATCAGTAACAAGCTCATAAACCAAAAATGTTGAATCCATAAATGTTATCTCGACCAACAGTGTTATATGGTAGTGAATGTTGGGCTATGAAGGGACAACACGAACATAAAGTGGGGGTAGCTGAAATGAGGATGTTGAGATGGATGTGTGGTCATACTAGAAAGGATAAGATTAGGAATGACCATATACGT